>JAVIWC010000038.1:0-153849 GCA_031894815.1 Creontiades dilutus | reverse complement strand
GCCTCATAAATTGTGGGGAGTGAGATCTGCTTGTAGTAACTTTGCAAAATTTGGCATGGAAACCTTAGTATTTACTCTAACTAAAATTAAGCTAATTTTTGGTGTTCCATTCGCCTAAATTGAAAGACTTGAGCGGCTTTCTCTAGGGAGGTTGGAGGCTCAAGAGGGGGAAAATAGTTTTATTTACTTCACTCCCTACAGAAGTTTATATTTTCAAAATGGCGTATCAGCGGTACGGTTCAAGATTACATGTGCCACTTGAGTAATATGCCGGGAGAACCACAGTGATGAAAAGCAAGAGACTTGATCAAGTCTTTCAATTTTTTTTTTTTTTTTTTTTTTCAGTTTTTTTTCTTTTTTTTTCAGAAAAGTCAATACTCAAATGTGACCTTAGCTTTTAAATGATCCAAATAATAAACCTCGATGTATTAATCCGCAGAGATTTTTCGAATTCGTTCCTGAACTCGGTCCTATGATATAGCATTAGCAAACTGGATTAAACTTTTAGCAAACTGAATTAAACTTTTAGCAAACTGAATTAACCTTTTTGCAATTAAAATTAAACCTTTCGCAATTAGAATTAACCCTTTCGCAATTAGAATTAAACCTTTAAAATATTTCTATGCACAAGGAGTCGAGTCCCCAAAGCAATACCTTGTAACTCCCCCGTGGGCTGCCAACTTTCTTTGGCCTTCTCCGAGTAGCGTCACCCCTCTCTACCTGCCAACTACAGTCATACTAGTGTAAGTTTTTTTTTTTTTGTCTGTGAGGAACATTGTTGAGATGAGAGACAGCGATTTAAATAGTTTTGTCAGAGAACCTTTAAAACTACTTGACGGGGCACTAAAATACCCTTTTAAACAGTTTTTTCGAGTTTCCTCTGCAATATATCCCTTCTTCTTCGTGAAAGTCAACGTTTTCACGAAGGAGGGATGGTCGAATTAGTAGTGATACTGACTCACCTCCTGTTATTAGGAACACAACTCGAAGAAGAGGCTGAAGGTTTAATTGTAATTGCGAAAGGTTCAATTAAAATTGCAAAAAGTTTAATTCAGTTCGTTAATGCCATAAACTGTTTCCTTCCAACTCCTTCACTGGCGCTGGAGGATAGTCTGGTCGGACGGGGCATCCCTTACGTTTACGCGGCTGCAAATCGTTAAACAACAATTGAGTGTGTATTGTTCGATGACCTTTCGCATTATGCGGATGACCCACCCTTATTAGCTCCCTTACTCAATTCACCGTCTACCAGTAATAAGGTAAACAATTAAGAGGGAATACCACGTTTAAATGGGTTACGTCGCCTTGTTTATTCATTCGAATAATCTGTGCAATCAAGCTGAAAAACGAGGTTGAATACAAGAGTGACCCCTTTACTAGTAATATCATGTTTATAGAGCTTGTGTTCCGAAAAAATTCGTGTTACTCACAAAAGGGTGAGCCCTTTTCAGCAAACTTTCATGAAAAGGGAAACTGGTGATAGTCACCGTCAGAATATCACGAGATAATACAAACTTTATGACCGAACGTGCATCTTTAAGCGAGCTGGTGATCTGACGGACCCATCAACAAAACGTCAGACCAGGTCTATTAGATTCCCTTCTGCAATAGGGTATTTCTGTCAATTTTGATTTGATTCTCGAGTAGTTCAACCAACCCATATCCAGAATACCACGAGATCATACCAACTTCATGACCGAACGTGCATCTTCAAGCGAGCTGGTGATCTGACCCATCAACAAAACGTCACACTATGTCTATTAGATTCACCTTTTGCTACAGGGTATTTTTGTCAATTTTGATTCGATTCTCGGCCAGTTCAACCAACTCATATCCAACTGTGTCGAGGGACACTCGGAGGCTTCTAGAGGTTGATGAAGGTTCTGCGGTATATGGCCCGCCGTTCCTACTCACATAAAGATCAGGTTGACCATTTTCGGTTTGAACTTACAGCGAGATAAAATGCCACGGGCGGAGGCAGACAGTGGGAATGAGAGATTCCCAGCGCGTCAGTAAATACATCCATCATCGGAAAGAATAAATGAACCAATCGAGTTTCCCTCCTCCTTGAAGATGGCAGGTGGCATGTGAAAGAAACTTTTCTTCTTCAGGCGAGAAGGAGGAAATGCGAGATGGAAGGAATAACCTTTGGCCTACGTACGGAGGCTGCGGGAGCGGGAATGACAGTCTGAGGTGGGGCCGGGAGGCCGCATAAATGAATAAATTTCCTTCATAGACCATTTCAGTTGTCGAAAGATCGGGGGGCGTCGATACGCCATTAGCGAGTTGGGACGCCGCTGGGTAAACTATGCGTGATTTTTTCCCCTCTGGAAACCTGTTTGGGGGATCGAGTGCTCTTCTATACCATTCACATTTTCACAGGCTTCATTCCTCCATAATAGGTGAGCGCTTGAGTTTTATTGGTTGGTTGACTCTCAATCGCTCTCTCTCACTCTACCTCTCTCTGCTATCACTTCCTCTCTTTTACCTACCCTTTTTTCCCTCTCTTATCCTTTTATCCGTACTACTTTGATAATGTGAAACCTTTATCGAATTATTGTGAACGTCTCAGTTATCCGAAGTTAGTCAATCGTACCTCTCTCTGTCTCTCTCTCTCTCTCTTTTTTCTCACTCCTCGGATCGATAATGATGATAATCCTTGAAGGCCTCATAGAAAATCCAACTCTGGAAAAAAGGCCCATAGATTTCGTTAGAGCCTTAGGCTCGAATTGAAGAAAAATGAAACATGCTTTGGGTCTTCCCCTATAACCCAACAAACAATTCATGACGAATGCTGGAAAATGTAATATCATTTTGAGGAAAACATGCATTTTCCACTGTTTAAAGTAAAAATGGACGGAGAAAGTAAAGATGGGCATTACCTACTTTCCACTGGATAGGAATCTTTTAGGAAAGTAAGAACGTGACACTCCCCCGTAAGAGTTTTGGGTAAACCCGGGGGTTTTGGGTGAGTTCATGTTGAAACATCCTATTAACAAATCCTTGGTTGAAAAATCCGAGCGAATTATAAAAGTATTTTAAATATTCTGTTGAGAAATGGATGTGTTCTTAACTCTATTTCTAACAATTATGTTACTGTTTCAGAAATAGTTACACGTAACTTCTAGCGTCCATTTCATATGTTTTCATCGTGTGCCTAGTTCAGCCAAAAATCATTAGTTTGGCTTCAAAACATAAATAGATATATGTATCAAGATATGTTTGAATTTTAGTGTGTAGAATAATATTTCTTTCTTGTATCAAGCGATTATATTAACAAAATCATTTATGTAGGTACTAATTCTATGTTTGGATTTAGTTGTCATAACTTCGTATTGTTAGATTGGTAATACTACACACATAAGTATGGTTTGCAGCGCATTTTAACACTTCTTTCTATACGCTCGACCCTACCTGTACTAAGAATGTTCAACTGCCTTTGTGTCCAGTTTCATATTACATAATTTCATTCAACTCTTAAACAGTGTTCTTGTTGGAAACCCGTTTTGCTGAAATCAGGTGAGTCGTATCTGTGAAGTTTATATATATTTGATTTTGATATTTGCAATGGGTCAGTAATTTTGGTAGTCAAAGCTAACATAAACTCAAACAACTGCCGTCATTTGAAATAACAAGCCGACATATTCAAATGTTCATTGAGAACTTTCGACCTGGGGAGATGGCCAGAAAACCTTTGATCGTTGAGTGGGGATGACCGAGAAGGTCATGATTCGATTCGTCGAATCAAACATACGTAAAATTCGAAGTGAACTCATTTTTGGTGGATATCGATTTTGGTTGAAGAAAAGGGATTTTTTTCAGAATTCAAACGTCATTTTCTCTACGACTTCCAGCGTAAATCATTTAATGATTATACAAAGAGTATGCCGAAATTCTGGTGCATATCTTAAATTAAGCTCTGAAACACAGGGAGTCGTTCATTTTTCATCCATTCAGGTTATTGGAAAAATTGGTTTCCCAAAAAGATTGGTTTTTCATCAGAAAGAAAGGAAATGCAACGCGTGTCGATCGGTATAATCGAACTTGAAGTTATTTTTTCAATTACGGGAGTTAAGATAATTTTAGTGAGTTGACATTGAAACCATGAAGAAACCTTGTAACTGGAATAAATCGAGGGCTAAGCGAAATAAACAAAGTTGTGGAGCAACTGTTATTGGCGATTAGTTGTGCAGTAGATATCTGGTTGCGGCAGGTACCAAAGGTCAACACCCTGCGTGGGGAAGCTACAGCGGATAATCGGAGAATTCCAAGGCGCTTGTAAGCGTATATCTGCAACGTCTGGCTGATGGGTGCGCAGAAACGCCCGTCATCAATATCCGCAGATTCGACACCATAATCGTTAGACTCCCGCGTTTAATGGTGAATAATGATTCATCGAATATATACAAGATTATACTGGATTGCCGGAGCATTGACTACAGTCATCAAACAAAAGAATTCGGGAACGTGGACGACTGTATTCACTGACCGTGTAAACGAGACGTGTCAAAAGGTATTTAGAGCTCTATATCCACGTAGGGTTTTTCTTGTAGTGTTTTATTACATAGTACAGGGAAATAGATACTTGTTCAGGGTAACACATGATTTTGATTACTTGCCAACTGACTTTTGTGATGTAACTGGTGGGGATATGGAGAAGCTATGAAATGGATCAGAACTTGTAAGTGAGATTTGTACATAGACTGCTAATTAATCATCAGGTGTCACCATATTATATGGAGGTGAATGGCTGAAAATAAGAGAGGAATTCATACTGGCCACAGCTATAGTTTCGTTCAAAAATTTTAGAACACTTTTTCTGAGCTGAGGCTGACTTGTTCAAATACCTCGCCCCCTCAACAAACTCACCACTCCACCATCCTCTCATCCATTCTGAGGTTCTGTTTTGCTCTTGATTTTGGATCTCTTTCGCTCTTCAATGAGGATTCATGGGGAAAAGTTGGAAAGCAGTATGATAATATTCTACTATTCATATCATTATTATCAGTAGCCTTCCCTGGAGGGTTCATTCCTACTGGCAAAATGCAGAGAACCACAGCCCGGGTGTGTTGTCCAAAGACCATTTATCCCATCCACGGAAGTTTCAAGCCTACTTCAAAATGGAAATTACAACTTTTGAGAAGTTGGTCACTTTAATGGACCCCGGGACGCCTGCCATTGCAAATAATACCAACACACAATTACATCAGACCTGCTCTGAATCACAACCTGCCGGATCTCTTCAGACACTTGTTTCATGTTTCGAGAAGATGTGAAGCGCCTGTCTCTTCGGTGTCAAAGCTATCAATCATTTCAATTGGTTGGATTTGGAACAAGCTTGTCGCGAATCTACTGGTCTGATGTCTGTTGCCTCGTGTCTAAAGGTGGTAATATGTGGGCGCACCATAGCAGCGCACCATCGCTGCTCGCATCCCCGCAGTAACAGCGATGTAAAACTAATACATGCAATGTTGAGGGAGCGTTCATAGTGAGCCACCCTCACAGCGATGTCACGGAATGCCATCATCGCACCATCGCAGTCGACCCCCGCACCTCACAGCTCAACGCATGTGGACTCGGTCTTGATTGGCTGGGAGGCTTCCCTCTACCAGGTCCCAGCCCTTTTATGTAAGGTCCTATCTTTCTGTGAATCACAAAAGTTGAGGTCGACATCACAGAATACCTCATGCTGTGGACACTCTTCAGTTTGAGGTACCCTGCCCATAGGTGTGTCCTGAACCTTTCGTTCGAAAGTGAGCCAATCACTATCCACCATTTGGCTGCTGCCGATAAGTACACACAGTCGTCACTCTCACTGGAATTTTTTTATTTTTATTTTTTTTTTTTTTTAAGTTTCTTCATTTCAATAGTCAATTATCGAAAGCTCGAAAACAACTGAACGTATTTTCGTACACTGCAAACCGCCAGGACGAGAGAGAGAATATTTACTGATCCGATATGAACACTCATCGATGCACCATCAACGATGCCAGGCATCGGGGTTAGTGGCGGGGATCCGAGCAGCGATGGTGCGCCGATATGTTACAACCCTAAGTGGTCCAGTGTGGTCCAGGAGGGTACGGCAAACTGTGAAGGACAACTGTAATGTGACAGACTTTTGACATAAGTCACTCATTTGACAGAAAATGTAACACATTTTGTCGACGCTGCTCAGTCTGCAATTCTTAACCAATTTTCATGATTATTTATTTGTTCGATCACAATTTTACAATAATTGTGCTACAAACAACGCGGAATTTCGAATATTACAACGAAAGAGAGGAATCGAAGGAGGTTTATGCCGAAAACGTACTTTTTCTACTCTGTTTTTAATTTGTAACAAAGGGTGGTGACGGTATGGTACAGTTGCCCCTTCCATGAGTTGAATGCAGACAATGCCCGCAACACTAAGAGAATGTTCCAGATGCCGAAAGGCGTCTAATATATCTCCCGAGGCAGCGTATCCTAAACTAACCATATCCACCACAAATTCTCACTTGCTTTCACTTTCGCAAATTCTCACTTGCCGTCACTTTCGCTTACCGTCGGAAATTTCAGGACATCCCGCTCTACAATGATGGCCACCAATTACCCTCTGCCTTAAGCCACGAATATTTAGAGGTCACCATAGACCGCTATTTAACTTTCAGAGATCATATTACTGACGACATATTTGCTGAGACCATTATTCAACAATCGGAACTTTTCTCTGCCTAACAAAATCCTAATTTATAAAATGTTAATACCTCCCACATGGACCTATGTTCTAGCAGTCTGGGTTCGGATTCCCAATTCAAGCGTCTTGAATGTCAGCAAGACATAACCCGACACATTCGATCGCAACTCTACAATTTATAATGATTTCAACATGAAACGCCAAGTGAACTCCGGCTTTCATGTATGTCAAATTCTGCAGCCTTTACTCTGACCATTTCAATCCACTAGTAATCGACAGCTTTGCACCTTTTGACTCCAAAAGACTCACCAGACCACGGCATATCAAAGACTTTGTGACACCATCATCTGAATAAACGACAACTTTACAATATTTGAATAATTAAATGTGCTAGCACACTTGTCCATGATGTATGATATTATTATGTAACAGACTAGACCAAAATAAATAAATTTTAAGCTGTAAAAAAAAAAAAAAAAAAAAAAAAAAAAAAATACACAAACTCAAATGATTTTCACGATTCTTTTTTTTTATCTTAATTTTAGTCGCGTTGTCCAGTAAAGGTCGAAAATTTAGAAATTTCTGTAGGGAGGGTGAAGAAGGGGCGATAGACAACATAGTAAATTGCTGCTAGTACAGCTTATACTGCCGATTTGTCTGATTCTGTTTCGTTCGATTAAGAATTTAATCTAATTTATAACCATGTTTACAAGTGTGATCGCATAAAAACCGAACACACGGATGCCCTGTAAAACACGCATTTCTTACCAAAATGTTTTCTCTTCCGAAGGTTTAAGAAAAACTGTGCATGGTGAGTCGTACTGAAGTATGATTGTAATTTATATTGTAAATGTTTGTTCCCTTGGAATATTGGAAAAAATAAGATTTTGGTAGCTATGGCAAATGAGGAATGTAGATTGTCAGATATGCGTTTTATCTGTCAAAAATACATGCTTCACTCTGCTCATGTGCAAACGAAAAATCCACCAGTCATCATTTTCATCACTTCATCATTGAACGAGAGAACGTTTTGGGCCACACTCAACTTGGTGGACTTAGTTTTTCATATTTCCTCCAAACATTTGAATTGCAGATGGGCCGGAGGCCGTACAAACACCGGCAAATTTATGTCTTTTACGACCCATCAATTGGACGTAAGGAGTAGGCAGTCGACAGTAGTTGGAATTGATAGCTCTTCAAACATACAGCGGGAATTTTATTTTCGCAAAGCTTTGGGAGTACACCACCGCACTGACCCGGGCCTCTCCAATTCAGAGGACCATCACTCTCTGCATCCTAATTCCGTCGGAAGGTCGACAATCTCGAAAATCAATTTCTACTAACCAAAAAAAAGTACATCGCCAAACTTATATATACAGAAGACGTCGAACTCCATCCAGAACTATTCTAAGCCACACTTATAGGAAATCTCACGCTGATTCCGAACGTATTCCTTGCCCCCACAGCTAAAACCACTCCTTCTCAATGCTACGATTGAAGCGCTTGTACAACCAATTAACTGGCGATGCAAATACTTCAATTAGGGATGGCCTCAAAGTCTCGTTTTTATGTGTCTGTAGGTTGTTATAATAAATTGTATTCATGTACCTTAATTTTCTTCCTGTTGCCTTCAAATCTGCTACTTATTTTGCAAATGGCCAGTGGGCCGTAATATTTATAAAAAAATAAATAAACACTATTGACGGAAGCAGAAACAAGGAGTTAAGAAAGAGAAGTAGTAGAGTAGAGCATCGGGAGTAGAACGGAAAGAAAAGGTGGTTGGTTACTTTATAACTAGGGTTCGGGTCGATAAGGGTTGAAAAACAGTGGAATATGAAAGAAAACCTCCGTAAATATGACGTGAAAAAGGACCTACAACCTCACCAACACTAAACCATTCACAAAGAAATTTCGGAAATCCATTTCAAGGATTTTGTAGAAGAACCGCAGTCTATTTCCACAAAAATTAAAAGAATTACAACCTTAAACCGGGAGCATTAGACTTCCTTGGTATGCACTTGTAACTAGTATTGATTCTTAGTGACTCACAGTCGGATGTCAAAAAATAAAAGCGCGCATAAACCAAGGTGAATGGAGTATTCAAACTCTTTGGTGTGCGTAGTTGTATTTAAGGGCGTATTAAGGCTACGTTGGTAATTTCAAAACCTCCGGTTTAAAGACCAATAGCGGCAGAGTGGGTCGGGCAAAGCTTATTTATAGCATTTTCACGTCACATTGGAGGTTTTCCACATCAAATTGATGGTTTTACATTTCAATTTGGTGGATGACAGAAATAGGTACATGGTTTAATTGTGAAAAAACAATAACAACAAATTAGAGTGAAACGTAACATTCAACAAGTAAGAATGAACATAATGAACGGCGAATAATGAACAAATTTTTCAACGTAAGTCTTTCCCTGCGGCAGCGGCTGTCAGGTCTATCATCGTTCTTATCACATAATTCGTGCAGTCCGATATGGTGACAGTGGCAACGATAGGGATCTCATCCCATAGGGATTTCATCTCAATATAATCAGCAGTACGCTCTGCGCAAGCGCAAACATGAAATTCTTGAAACAGATATGACATTCACAATTTTGATTCAATTTGACTCATATAATAAAGAATTACACACACAAAGCCCCTCCATGTCTCATATGAATTTCATAATGATCGAACTAGCGGTACTCTGTGCGCATGCGCTTACGTGTAATTAGTTAATTTTCGCTTTTACTGCCCGCCCCTGACGAGTAACCGCAAAATCAACCTGCATTTGAAACGCAATGTAACCACCAATATCGATAAGTAACCATCCTACTTCAGTAGGTTGGAATTGTGAAACTATAACCCTTACATTTTCCGGCTTGCCGTCACACACCAACGATTAAACAGCTGTTTAATTTCTAATCACCTTTCATCTCAAGTAATTACATTTACCTACTTCAGTCTGTCAAAAGTCACAATCTTAGGAGTTTTGACCGATTACCTTAACATCATTCATCTGAAAGGTTTGTTTATCTTCTATATTACAATGGTGTCACTTTGATTGTAAAGAGGAAGCTGCTGTGCCATCCTTGGCAGTGTATTTTTTATTTTTATTTTTATTTTTTTATTTTATTTATTTATTTTTTTTTTTTTTCCATTTATGACGTATACTACCGTTTCCGGGTTCGACGGTTAGGTCATCATCAATAACACAAGAATAACTGAATGTAAGAGAAAACAGTAGTTATAAAGTGCCAGGAGGATGAGAGCTTAAATACCATTGGTCAAGAGGTGTTTTTGCAAGTTTTTTCAATTTAGTCGTCTCTGTATGAGCTTTAGAGCTGAATGCTTCTTGTCCACGAACTTCCTCTTGAGGTCACTCTTTCTTCTTTTCATCAACGAATCCTTGATGTCGACGGGATTTTTTCACTGCCTTTGTAACTGTATCGGCATACGCTGCTCCAGCTGAGAAGGCCAAGTCTCTCGTCAATGGAATGTGCCGAGGGAAGTGGAAGGGTTGTGTTTCAAACCCTTTTCAAGAAGGGGTACTCCTGCCGACGTAGATGAGACTTTCATCGGGTTCTCCGCTTTCTTGAAAAAAAAGCTTGGGGAGATTCAGAAGGAGGAGGATGGTGAAGGTGATGCTGCCTATGACCTTCGTAATGGACACTGAACATGACCATAAAAAAACACAATCTGATGTATGTTCCAAAATAAATTCAATCTTGTTCAGATGTATATGAAATGGTTTTAGATCTTGAAGAATTTTTCAGTACTTAGGTCATTACCTCTTGAAAAACACCCTTGACTCCTATTCGAGGCCCGCAGGTAACGGAACCGTACCTTGGCTTTAAGCGCCGCTGTTGGTTACCTCATTGTCTGTTAATCCTAAAACCATATCTATTTCTGAAAACCCCGTTCCTATGTGATAATATTTGAAGCCTTTAATGGACTCCGAATCCTCCAAGCTGCTTTGCGCCGTTGGTTTTTCCCAAGCCACCCTTTTTTCTGGCGAACGGTCAGTCATCTGTTGTCTCCGCTCTAGCACCCTGGGGTTTTCTGAGGTAGTTGTAACCCCGTCCCTGATTAGTTTCTACTATCCCCCTCTCTCTGTTCCGCGCGATTCCTCACTCTAAATTTTCTTCACTCCCCCCCCCCCTCCCCCAAAACAAAATTTTCCCGTTTTTGATTAACAGAATATGGATTCAGTTCTCTCCTTCGTTTTAGCCAGCTCTTACACTCTTGTTAACTTGGCTCTCCTGGGACCTCCCCAACATTGGCTGGGATCCCTATATGGTTATCAGTTATCAAACTTGACTGACTTCGCATCATAGTTATCAAAATGTCTTCCTTTTCCTAACTAAGTAGTGACAAAGCAGCATATTTTGTGATATTGTTGGCTACCCGCGAAACCTCAACTTTGGCAGAAGCGCCCTAATTCAACAACACCTTTATTCATTTGATTGGTTCACTGTATCGACGAATACTCGTTCATTGGCATGTACGCATTCATTTGAAATACAGCCTCCATCAGTTAACTGCACAACCGTTTATATCTTACTTGCGTTCACCTCATACAAATACAATATACTCGAAATTACCTAGTACTGAAAGTTGGAAAAAATTAATTGTTTTCAATACTTTTACTCAAATTTCTCTGATCACAACTGATGAAAACAAACAAAAAGCAGGGGGAAGCCATGTTGCCACACATTTTTTCGAAAACCAAAAATCTTAATTTCAGGGTCTGGGGAAAGATTGAAAAAAATTGTAGGTTGTGAGAACGAAACCTTGTGACACATAGAACTGAGCAAAAATCTAATACAACAATGAAATTTGCTATTTCCAGTCATGTATTGTCAAAGTAGACCCAATATTCCGAATAAAACAATTTTTGAATTTTTCAAAAGACGAGCAACGGCATTAAATAAAAAAAACCAAATATTGGAGCAACACCTTGCAATTGGGTAGATAATCGAATATAATTAAATGCCTAATCAGCTATTTAACTCAAAATCCGTGAATTCATGTGGGGGACAAGGCGTTCTAAACACTCGAAAAAAATCCGAATTTATTGCACAAATAGTAAAAATCAAATTGCTTGTGACTTAAAATCACCCATAATTCTAGAATGACCCACAGACTACTAAGTAACAATAAGATTTACATTTGAGCAAGATTATATTTTTCATGAAATCCTCGATTCATTTTCTATTTTCAATTTTGAATTATATACCCTGGTACGGATACCAATGGAGATTATGATTAATTTAAAATGCTAATTGTTCAATTTTACTTGCCTAAAACCCCAACAGTGGCAGGTCGACCCCAGCGTATCTTGTTTGTCCCCCCGCCCAACCGTACCGGTAGACGATTAAATCAATTGAACTAAATCATGTATTCAAATCTCTGATTTTGTGAAACAATAGTGTGCTTTAACTTTGGTTAGGGATTGTTGGTGATACTGGCTGTCATATACCCAATTAGCGTGATTTCAAAAATCCAGATTAGTAGTTTGGCCGCTTTTAGTCTTCATCAGACGCCGAATTCACGATCGGAGCAGCTTGCGGTGACTTTACGGCAGACAGACAGACATCTCAGGGGCCTAATCAGACTCCATCTATCAGGGCGGATCTTTGTATCTTGTATTCAGAGCTGTTCCAGCGGGGGCGGGTCGTACGGGGGCGCCCTCATCTGCAGCCGCGAGCCCATAAATAAGGAATCCCGGAGCCTTTCCCTCTCCCTCTTTTTACAAGCCCCTATCACGCAATTTGTTCCTCGTGGAGATGAGACCTGCGGTGGGGGGGGATCTTCCAAGGCCCCGAGGGGGGATGCAGCATTTTTATCTGGGGCACACACTGTCTTGTCAGGGGCGGGAAATACCTATAATATCTTGAAGGTCATTTGTTTTGTGTAGAGGGGGGAGGTTGGCTAATAGAGACTATTTGACCTCCCTTTCTTGTCCACTCAATCATCATACGAACTCTAACAAATGAAGAGGGAGGGTTAGGGAGTGTATGAAATGAATGTTGGTTAAAATGTACTTACAAGTACAATGTAAAGGAACAATCTTCGAAAAATTGGAAGTACGAATCCAAGTCCTTTACCTTCAATTTACCCCAGAAATTAAAATTTTAAGGGGGGAGAGGATTGTTTTTTGGCACACCCTGCATATACAGTAGCATTGTATTTTTTATTTTTTTTTTTTTTTTAATAAATCCAAATCATATAACAGTGACAGAGAACAAGCAGTCCACATTGGCAAAGCGAAAAGCAAAACTGCCTTAATCCGCGAATACGGCTGTTCTCAAGGCACTTCAATTGGGCCGATTATATTTTCCCTATATGTGAATGAACTTGCTTCACAAAAATATTCTGGGAAAATTAACATGTTAGCTGAGATGTTGCCCCAGTAAACTCCGGACAAACATGGCAGGAGGTCCATCAAAATGCCGAGAAAGATTTGAGCGCGATAGGACAATGGGTGAGCACCAACAAGCTTACCATCAATGCTACGAAATCGGTTTTCATGGACATAGCAAGAAAAACAGAACCACAATCAACATCGAGTGACCCTTTGGCATTACATAGCTGCAATGATTCACCATGTGACTGTTCAAAAATCAAAAAAGTGAATAGCTTAATTTATTTAGGAGTGACCTTCGATTATCAAATGAAATGGACCCACCACATTCAAAATTCGTGTCATAAGCTAGGCAAATGTGCCTATACCCTCTATAGAACAAAATTTCTATCAGACGAACTAAAGATCAATATTTATCAGGCGCTGTTTGAGTCAATCTCTAACAGTATGCGATTGTAATAAGGGGGAACACTTTCAAGTACCTAATTGACAAAATTTTCAAGATAGAAAAAATGTCTCTTTCCAGTCGTCGCCCAAGCAGGGAATAGTCATACACAAAAGGATGGGTCTTTCTGGTGACCGAAATGACGGAGCATTTGTCAACATTAAGGACCATAGTGTTAATAAGGACCTATGAGAGAGGCCACCAATGGAGGACTGAAGCTCATCGCAGTCACCCGAACACCGAATAATTCGGAAAACCTTGAACATGTAAAACGATGTAAATAAACTATCTATCTATCTATCAGATAAGGTGCGCAGTACTTCACCTACGTATTTTACAACCGATTTCCAACAAAAAGTGCCTATTAGCAATTTTTTCTACCTAGCTTAGTTTTTGAGTTACTTCATTCAAAATTTTTTTTCGTGTTTTCGCCCTTGACTCAGCAAGACGGCTATAACTCACATACAGTATTATGTAAAGTAAAATTTGAGGACACCGTTGAAAAGTACGTTAAATTTCCTATCTTTCAAGCGCCCAAACAATTATTTTTGCTAACATCTAGTTGGCGGAAAATTACTCTACAAAGCTAACTTCAAGAAAATTTGCATAGTAAGAAGCGAATGACGATACTAGTCAACCTTTTTTCACCTCGTGGATTTTATTGTCAGGACTATTATTTATTTCTCCTTTAATTAGCGAATAGAATGCCTGGTCAGAGGAAGCACTATTCATTAAATGGTCACCGTAAGTTATTGAGAAGGAGCCCATCCCACACGCTGATCGACAATGGCACAAATAAAACTGATCTCCTAGTGAGCTAGAACCTACTGTGATACATCGACGTAAGAAGCTATTCATGTTGGAACAATTTCGATTCAAACCATACAGAACTGATGAAAAGAATAAAAGGAGCAAAACAACCGATAAGCTGTTAACTTCCAAGGGTACACGTCCCGACATCTAGTTCGACCTGGTTCCTTATTCCTACTCAAATTATCAAAACAGCTAAATAGGCAGATATAGGCAGCTGAAAATTGAACTGCAAGCTCTTCTTTATGTATAAAACAACCTAAAAGTATCCATAGACCAAAGCTCTGTAAAGCTTCTTTTTCCGATCCTACGTAAGTATGAAAAACGATTTTAAACACTGTACTTTTGCTTACCAACTGATTCCTGAAAAAAATATTTTTTTTAAATAAAATTAAAAATACATCTAATGACTTTCACTTGTGCTTGAAATGTGAAGGGTATCAGAAAAGATTCCAAGCCATTATTAATGCTGAAAAAATGGATCAAAACTACTAATAATATGCGTTTTTAGTTACAATCAACCTACATATCATATTCAGCTGTGTGTTACATATACAATCAGTTTTTCAAAACTCAAAATCAGTTAGATCCCATTATATAGGTAACGAAGAATGGAAAAATGCAAGTTTGGAAGCGGTTTAAAAATATTGAGTTTTACGATTTTTTCTTCCGCCTCTGCCCCACTGTGCGTCGCCCGAACTTTTTCGCAAGCTCTAGCAGGCGACAAAAATTCTCCTCATTCAGCCAATAAACTTGATGAGCTCATAACTAGAATTTATAAGTTGTTATAAATGATACAACCAGTTCTGCAAATGTTGGCACAGATACTACCAACGATAATAAAACCATGAATACAATAGATACTGTTAATTCGTTGAAAATTCTCACTTGGAATTGTCAGGGTATCAACAAAAAAAATCATGAGATAGACCACTCCTTGAATACCCATGCAATCGACATATTATATAAGTGACATATATAAGTGACTGAAACAAAATTAGCTCCTCACATAAACTTTAGTATTACTGGTTATTCAATCCACAGAACAGATCGCCCTAGTGTATGGAGGAAGGGAGCATCTCTGATGCTCATTCGGACATCAATAACTCACAACGCCTTTCCACCAATTGAAAAAGAAGATTCCAGGTAGCTCGCGTGAGCGTCAAGTTGAACAGGATACCAATTTGGCTCATATTACTATGCCCCAGCCTATCGGTTGCAACCCGTCCATCACTAGGGAGTACTTCATGAAATGAAATATCATTTTATACTTGTCGGTGATTTTAACGCTTAACACCCTAGATGGGACGCGAATGTTACGAATCCTAGAGTGCGAATATTGTCCGATATCGGGTATCAGCACAACTTGGAATTTGTATATCCCTCAAGTCCTATCCATCAACCAGCTCAAGGGCATGTTCCTGATGTTTTGGATATTCGTATGTAAAAATATGAACAATTTATGTTCAAATGCATCGGTCATCTATTAGCTCAGTTCGGATCATTATCCGGTATGAACGACTATAAACGCTAATTATGGTTGTCGTCAAATGTATAATGGATTGATAAAAATACCAATCGACTGGGAGAAATATAAATCCACGTTGGATGAGCTAATAAATCCCAGTGTTCCTCTACAAACCGCAGCCAAATACCTGGGCATGACGCTTGACACCAAGGTCAAGTGGAAAGAACATGTTGAAAAGAAGAAGGTTGAACTGGTGATAAAACTTGGAAAAATGTACTGGCTTATTGGCAGGTAATCCTCCATGACCATTGGTAACAAGCTGCTTCCGTATAATCAAGTACTCAAGCCAGTTTGGACGTGTGGAGCACAGTTGTGGAGCTGTACCGCTCCGACCATTAGACTGATTATCCATCGTTTTCAGAATACCGTACTGCGGTGCATCTCTGACGCGCCGTGCTACTTTCGAAACGATGCTCTTCACAGCGAACTGGAAGTGGACAGCATAGACGAAACAATAAAACAGAGGGCTACCTCTCGTCTAGCCAGACTACTAGGTCATGTCAATGAAGAAGCTGTGAAGCTACTGAACTTGAGTAGGAAGTGAATGTGCTGAACCTCAGAAGGACATAGACTGGAGTGATGGATCTTGAGCCAAAATAATTATCTGGAGAATTTAAGACACATTAATATTGTTAATTAGTTATTTTTTGGTGCAATAAAAGCTTTAAAAAAATGTGTGAGATCATCAAAGTGTAACGCTGATTACGTTTAATACGCATAGATCAGTGTTTTACATGGAAGGTTTATTCTGATATTGAAATAATAAACCTGTTTGTGAAAATTATGCAGCGTTTTCCGCCCAAATTACTGGCTGATTCTTCTGATTCTAGGAATAGTTACCGGGTGTAAGATTCATGATATCAGTCTTTGACTCCTTGAGTCAAACGCACGAGTAAAATCGAAGAGCCGGTGAGAGATAGAGGGAGAGAGAGGAAGAGAGAGAGTGTGTGTGTGCGCGTGTTGGAGGGAGAGGGAGAGCACGCGCGAGCTAAATGTGCTGCCGCTTGTAGCTTAGCATTATCCTTGAAAATGAAAACGAACTGTCACGTACTCTCCCCGCCTCTGCGGCCCTTTTGCATAATCAAGTGCCATCTTTTAACGTGATAAAACCCTATTTAGATAGGGGCCCTCCTGCTCGGCTAACCAACGGGAACTGATCCGCCAACTTGTTCCCTTGTGTTCTGAGGAGAGCTGCCTTAATCCCCTCAGTACCTAACACACTCCAGCCCAACTATCCGAATCCGAATGTTTGGTTAGATTAGCTTCACAAAACTGAACATTCGTGATAAAACGCTGCAAAATAACTACACAACTATTTTTTCAGTAGACAACACGGCCCCACAAAAAAAGTAAAGATCCGTAAAGTAGACTATTTTTCGACGCTGAATTCGAATCCAAGGTCCAAAAAACTACCCTTATATTGGGGTCAGAACCTTATTTTTGAGTCATGAGATGAGATGAACTACTACATACTTTTAGGTGAATTCCTACATTTTTTTCTTAACTTCAGACAAGGAGAGTACTTGGGGAAACTACCTCCACACCAGGCACGGCTTGCCAACATCGATGCGAGGAAGCCAAGAAATCTATTCAAATTTTTTCAGTAGGACATTGATGGTACTTCTGGAAACACCTTTTTTGTGGTTGAATTAGCCGAGAGGAGTGGGTACAGATCCACACACAATATCCTTGGTACAATTGGTGGGTACAATGTCCTATCGACAGGCCTCGTCGATCGGAGACATTTTGTCTCATAGACAATCAGATAGGGCAATACCACCTGCAAGAGGACTACACCCATGTGGCAAGAGAAGATGTAAAGTTTGCCCCATAGTTGTCGAGGTCGAGCTGTTCTCATCGGCCAACAACACCAACTCGTACAAATGTAAAGGGTCGGCTGAATGCCAAACATCAATGTGTGTGTACGAGTTGGTGTGTAAGAAATGCCCTGCATTTTACGTTGGCAAAGCTGAGACAGCACTCAACCTCAAGGTCAACAATCATAGGGCATCTGTTGTTGGAGGGAACACCGATTTGCCTGTGAGCCGTCATGCCACAGCGCATGGCGAAACTTTCGATGGGTGTTTTGGAATCATATATATATATACGACTAGTTTAAAAGTTTAATGTACGAGTATAATTGCACGCTCGAGATGATCATAAGAAATTTTTTTTTTTTTTCAATCCTTATACTGAGGCCAGTTTTTTTGTAATACATTGTGCCTCTCCATAAATTAGAGTGGCATCCCACAATGGATGGGTGACGATATAAATTGACTTGAGTAATTCAGAAAAGATGGCGTTATGATAAAGTTACATTACGCACTTGTCAGCCGAATTAGGAGCGGAACTACGTGAGTATAACAGTGAAAAACGATAGGCGGAGGTGGTCATGGGGTAGATGCTAATGCACAAGGTAATGTAATAACCTCGCGAGCTTTTAATCAAAACTTGAAAGGTAGCGTTGTCGAGTATGAGTGCCCCTTTTTCCACTCTCAGCTCAACAGTTCATTAGCGGGGTCTTATTTTCTGGATCGATGAACAACCCATAACCGGACCCGGGTACCCGCGAATATTTCCCCGATTCTTTCTCTCTCATAACCCGTTACCTTGTTTTAACTTTTTCATAAGCTCGCAATTATGCCTGCCGCGATCAACACACGGGGGGGGGGGGGGGGCAAGGCGGTCAAATGTCCGATTTTTCCAGGTCGATTATAACAACGATTCAATAATGCAGTTCACATTTGTAACATTGGAAAGGTGACGCAATGGTATAGTTGCCCCTTCAAAGAGCGGGATGCGGATTAATGCCAGCCACGCTCAGAGGATGTCCCTGACATTGGAAGGCGTCTGGTATATTTCCCAAGATGACGGATTCATGAATCGCATCTATCACACATTTGAAGGGTCCCATCATCTCCAAAAAGCTGATTTCTAGAGAAATGCAGTTGAATCTTTAAAATGGGATAGTAATAAACCGTGGACAAAAAAATAAAATAAAATAACAATAAGCTTACGATTTCATAGTACTCCATTTTTCACGAAAACTGTCCAAACAACCTTTTAACTCCTCATTGCGCAACCAGTACAAAACTTATAGAAATACGGTGATCTCGTTAATTAGGGAAGCAAAAGAATCGTACTTCAGGAATAAATTACTCGAATCATCTGGGAATCCAAAAGCTACCTGGGCCGTTCTTCATGAAGCCATAAATGGCTCGGAGAAATTGAAAAGCGAATGCCCCTTGATTACCGAAATAAGTAAATCTAGTAAAATATCAAAAGAAGAAGCTTCGACCGTTGCCTGTAATAAACTGAATGATTTCTTTTCAAACGTAGGGAACTCACTGGCAAACAATATATACAATAATCCCAGATACGGCCGTTCTAACCATGGTGTCGCTGCCGAATACATGCACCGCGGCAGTTCGGTATTCAAGCTTCCTCCAATGTCTGAGGCTGATTTGAACGGTATAGTGAGGAACATGAAGGGAGGCTCGGCACCCGGGTTGGATGGCGTGCAGACTGCTTTGGTCAAAAAAACTATTTCCTACACCTCGTTCCCGCTGCTACACATCTACAATTTGAGTATCAGTCAGTCAGTATTTCCCGATCCCCTAAAGATTGCCAAAATAATTCCTCTGCATAAGGGAGGGTCAAAAAGTGACGTGAACAATTATCGGTCGATAGCAATGTTGAGTATTTTCTCCAAGATTCTGGAGAAGTTCGTAAAGAGCCACTTGTATACATTCCTCGAGTCAAACGGTATTTTGGAACCATCACAGTTCGGTTTCCGCGAGGGTAGGGGGGTGGATGAGGCCTTGTTTTCGTTGTCCAACGAACTTCATCTAGTACAGGAAAAAAGAAAAAAGGGAATTTTAATTTGCCTGGATATGGCCAAAGCCTTTGACTCCATCGAGCGACCTATGCTCTTAAAGCGGTTGGAGAGCATTGGTGTAAAGGATCAGGAGCTGAAATGGTTTGCTAGCTACCTCTCGAACCGCACGCAAGTGGTCGCTATTGGGGATACCATGAGCCGGGCACTTAAAAACGATTTTGGAGTCATCCAGGGTAGCACGTTGGGGCCCCTGCTCTTTTTGGTGCACATTAACCCTGTAGCTAACGTGGTCGGGGATGCAATCTGTTATCTATTCGCTGATGATGCTGCACTTTTATTACCGCAGACACTTGGGAATCTGTGCACTCGAAGGCCCAGTCCGTGATGAATGCAGTCAATGACTGGCTAATCCAAAGCATTTTGACCCTAAATGCAAATAAAACAAAATTTCTAACAATTGGCCATGTAAGTGCAGGAGAGGATCTTCCTAGATTCTTATTGAAAGTCCATGCTTGTCGCGATTCTTCTGATTGTGCTTGTGCAACCGTAGAAAGGGTGACAAGTCATCGATTCCTTGGGGTGGAGATCGATCAGGATTTGACATGGAGGCACCACATTACAGCACTTTATAAAAAATTGAAAAAGTTTATATACATATTTTATAATCTTCGTACGATATTGCGACTAGAAGACCTCAGATTAATATATGTAACATTGGTACAGTCTGTTTTGTCATTCGGGATCGTGGCCTGGGGATCAGCTACCTCAAGTGTGATTTCTCCTATTGACATCATCCACAGGAGTATACTTAAGGTGATGTCTCGAAAACATCGTCGATTTCCCACCAAAGATATTTACAACGCGGCACGATCATTCTCCCTATCCAAATTGTATGTAAAAGCAATTATACTTTACTACCACAAACACCCTGATGTGATTCTTAAACCCATTGATGATGAGATGTCTTATTTTACTCGCTTTAGTGAGTCTGGAAAGATCATTCCCCCTCATGTTCGCTTGAGCGCCACATTTCGCTCACCCTGGCACAATTTGGTCGCCGAAGTAGGTAGGAGATAAGTTTCGTTCGGTAGGTACCTATGTTTATTTCCACGATTCGCCGCTGTTGATTTCCACGATTCGTATCATGAATGTGCCTGACATCATCACTTGATATCATCGCCACGATCCGTCTCGACGCCATATTCTAGTACTACTCTCTCGTCCTCCCGATTCGCTCGTCCTTTACGTCGCCTTTACTGGTTTGGATCAGCAGCATCCCAACAATTGAACCAGCATCGCTTTTTCTGAGGGTCTTCAGCATCCCGAAGAATTCATACAGTCTAGATTCCTGTGTAACACAGATCTCCATTTCGACGTAAGTACCTTCTTGGAATGAGAGACCACCAACACCACATGGTCAAGCTTAATGCCCTTACTCATGGAACCCACTCGTTCCCTTTATTACAGGTTCCGGGTGATTAAGCAACACCGCAATCTCAAGAAACGCAACTAAGAAAGCTGTTACTCTACGAAAATCCCGTCGCAATCTACCCAAAATTCGCCGAGGACGCAAGTAGATCAACAGTGGACTGGCGCGTAACGCTTTCACTCCGTCGAAACGGTCAGACTATTCATTTTAATTTCAAACAATTTAATCAACCAGTGAAAAGAATATTATTTTTAAACACCTAGAATTTCACCCCAAAATTATATAAGTAGGGTCTAGGAAGGAGCTCCTTTTTTTTCTTTTGAACTGTTCCTTTTATTTTCTCCATTTTATTATCTCAGCCAAAGGTGTGTAAAAGTACAACAAACAATAAAGTTTTGTAGCCCTAGGTATTTGGATTTCAATTAAGAATACCCCACCTCCGTGCTATTCAAAACATTTGGTAGCAGAGCGTGGTTATATGTGCTATTACTACCTTACAACTACATAATTCCAATTTTTCTTTCTTTTTTTTCTCACGAATTGAATATAATTCGAATTGAATATTATACTTGCAATCTATCTATAATCTCAATAATATTGGCTGCATACTCGTAATATTATTGGTATCACGCTATACCAACTATCAAGGAAATTTCTATTTTCCTTTATATATCGTTTGCACGATACAAATATTGGTTTTACTCACGTTTAATAGCCAATTAACTTACTGCGTCATCACGCATTTACAAAATACCTATCACTTGTCGAATATTTCCATAATTTTTCATGTCAAACTTCTAATATTTAATTGTATTTTGTTGATATTAATCATACCTGGTGATTGGAAAACATTTATCGGATCGCATTCCTGAAATAGCGATAACGAATTTCTTCGCCTGAGTTATCTTTAACGGTTTCGTAAGAATTGATAGGAACGTATGCACCTGGCTTTCAGGTTCTTATTTCAGTTGACCTTGACATTAGTGACCCAGTTTCCATTTGTTATTCCCTATCCAACCTTTCCTACCTAACCGGTAAACACAATGGAAAGCACATCTAGAACTATTGCTAAATTAAAACGCAGATTAAATTCAGCAGTATCTGAGGTCACACACATTTATAATCAAGGAAAAGCAGCTTCAAAGGAGAAGGATCGGTATCTTAATTATTTCAAATCCATGTACTCATCTTTAGAAAAATATTATTCCATGTACGAAGATAGTTTTGATGAGCTAACTGTTCTTTCGGAGGAATTTTCTTCTATGGGGACTGAGGAAGAAGGTGCTAAAACACCCACATTCTCCTTTCCTTCCACAGTAGATAACGAAACCAAAACTACCATGCGAAAATACTATTACGAAACCAAAACAATTTACATGACGCTTACCTCCGTTCCTTCACCACCACTACCTTCCACTAGTCAATTATTGGAAAATACTACTGTCGTTCATGAAACATCTGTTCGTTTACCAGAAATTAAATTGACTTCTTTCAATGGAGATATTTTGAATGCCCACTGTGGCACAGAAATTGGATGGCACATGAAATGTTATCGCTTTTGAACGCTGATTCAAGTGGTGCCATTCATTTCATTTTGTGATAAGGGCGTTGGAAGAAAGGACACATTTAAGCAGCATTTTGCAGAACATGTTCGAAAATGAAAACGAAAACTAAAATCTCCCTCACAAAAATTATTCAAATTGTGAACTGAAGTTAGCTACGCACATGGCAGCTCTCATGACATAGGAAGCGTTTCTAGTTTTTGTGACAGACTTTTTATTTTTCACTTTTATTTTACATGTAACATGTAAAAGGTGTAATAAGCAATCTATCCCTCGGAAAATGATACAATCTTGACGAATTTGGTCCGTTAAGGTTCTCCAAGATCTCCCGGGCGGGAATCTTCCAAAGTGCCGAAACCCATAGTCGGATATCACGGCACAAATGCATGGGAAGTGCAGTGGTTTCCACTTGACCCAATTTACATATACTGCATTGTGCTCAAGTATTTTCATCTTGAAGGTGATTGCAATTTATGGAGACAGGAGGTGAAGGATAAATGATCTACGAGGAAGGGGTATTTGATATAGAAATGATAAACCTCTTTATATTGGCGTGGTTGAGTGGAGAGTGAAGGGAGTTCATGTGAAAGGCAGCATCTATGATTTTCAGTAAGTTTCATGTCTGCCACATTAGATTACTGTCAAGTATTGGCCCACTCTTCTTCTGAGCTCAAAACTACAACTCACTCAACAATCTTTGATCCTGACCAATCAATCTTTATTGCCAATAGTTATCGTGAAATGTGGAAGCCACTAAATTATATCGCGCGGATGAAGGGGTCCCATATTATTTACGATGTACCGTCGCAGGCTCATCGAGTTAATTTACAGCATAATCATAACGCCAGTAAGCTAGCAGGTAATCTGGCCAATGACCGAGCGCTCAGATGCTTGAGCCAACTCCTATCCCAAAGCGCTGGAACAGAACCCGGGTGGGCGGGCAGCTGAGGTGTTTGTTTACCTTGACATCTTGTTTATTGTTGACCCCTTCTGTTGTCCTCCGAGAAACTATTAACATTTGCTTTCAATAATTAATAGGAGTGAACTGCTCGGCAAATATTGAGCAGTCGGTCAACGAGTACTTGCGGGCTTTGGCTGTCAAGAGTTGTTCACAATGACGAGACCCTCCAACGCCCGGTCAACACACCGTCTGATTTGATCGATTTAGATGACGTTAGTTAGTGAGAAGCCGAACTCCTTACCTTATATCCCTGCGGTGCTATTTCATAAACAAATAAACGATAGTAAGAAATACTCAAATCGTTTCCACCTCGTGGCTAATAGGAGCCCCGTCGTTATTCTAGGAGCAATAAATACGATTATTGAATAGATAATTCATTCTATTACCAAAACCTTGGCTAGAATTATTTCTTGAACCTTATATATCTTTATATAAAATAACCGTAGTAATTAATAAGGTCAAAAAAGGGAATAATATCAAGAAATCGTAATCAAGTAAAGGTAGAATTGATATAACAATTCCTTTCAAGTATTACAAGCGATCGGGCTGTTTATATGTTGAAACCCACTACACTCCAAGTAGAGTCCATGAAAGAAAGAACGGATGTTTTACAGCAGTTCTAATGCCGTTTGAGGGTTTTGACAGACGGACATTGCAGATTTAACATCATTGCACCTCGTTAACATAAAATGATAAACTTTGAGAGGGTTATACACATTTTTTAGCTAAACAATCAAAAAGGCTTATAATTATTATAAACCATAACTCATTCTCGGAAAAATGAAGATCGGCGGTTTAGTATGCTCCACATTCGTTCCAACCGGTACGGTACATATCTGAAAATCGCTCCCTAAGAATTAGGGGAAAGTAACTGAGAATTTGAGATTTCATGGCTGAAACTGTTGATGGCAATCAAACTTGGAGAATTTCATTATATGTTAAACAGTAGGAACATGGAACTATAACCTAGGATTTAGTAAATGTGTTGGTGGTAGAGGGAAGAGGTGGAAGAAGTTGAATCATGTCCACTTTCAACTCTTGAAATCAGCCAATATGCACGGATCCACTCATATTCGTTCAAACAGTTACGAAGAAACAGCTTGTTGTTCCTTGTTGTACCAATAACGGCAGGGCCTGTGACTGGGACAACGCATATCGGAGTGGGTGGAGCGTTTCCATTACAAACGCCGCTCTCGGAATGCATTTCCGTGTCCTTGTCTTCGAGAGCACTCAGCTCTCAGAACACTTACAGCCGGTAAAACAAGGGAAACAAGACGTCACGTCATAACTGTCACAACTATTTGAACAAGTTTTAATGGATGAGAGTGTATATTCGCGGAGTAACTACCAAGAACTGAGAACTCGGAAAATTATTAAACAAAGGTTTAATATTTCTGAATGACACTTATAGCCATTCTACACGGATTACTGGTTTATAGACGTGGCTGAATTACAGAGCCACACATAAAAAAAAGTTACTTACCTGGGGGTCTTTAAACTTGAGTTCTACATGGGTCGTTTCAAAATTTCGGTCACATTAGGGTATCGACTTTTCTATAAAAAATAACATTGAAGCTTGATCAATTTTCTTATTCTTAATCAATCACTGCGGTTCTTTCGGCATATTACCCAAGTGATACGCCATTTTGAAGAAAAAAACTTTTGTAGGGAGTGAGGTATATACTACTATTTTTTCCCCTCTTGAGCAATTTGAGGGGCCATAGACTGGATACTACAGGGAGAAAGGTTATAGCCTTTCACCGCCTTTACAGGCCACAAATCAATTGAAACTGGTTGAACCACAATGTTGTCGACGATCTTCCAACAACTACACTGATTGTCCCAGCAGTCCCGCGACTGTCCTAATAGACGAGAGGAACGGTGTTTTTTAGTCGGTATGCCACGATGGAGACCCCGACACAAAGGGTGAGGGGGACACATCTTTTGATATACCCCCTCACTGTCAGTCCAGTAATGGATTTTCCACCAACCTTTAAAAAATAAACAATAAAATTTAAAAAAAACCCCACTGATTGTCAACAAGTGAGATCAAGTTTCATTTACTTACTTACTTACTGGAGTAGGGAGTGAGGGTGTGCGATCAAGTTTCACTTACTTACTTGAGTAGGGAGTGAGAGTTAAAAAACCTACACAGCTGCCTCCAGAGATGGTTTTCCCGGTAGAACTGACTGGGAAGGTCTAGGCAAAATCCAACCACCGGGACCGTCTTGAATGAGGGATGTCAACAAAACAGAAGCAACTTCATAAACACCCTTTCCTGTCATTTGGGGGCTGCGTTCAAAACAATGTAGGGAGTGAGGAAAAACCGTGTGACACTGAAATAGTGGGCTGATAAGGCTACTTGATTTGATTATGTTTTTTTTTCCTGAGATGGATATCCATTGTAGAAGGTATGTTCTTTCATAGTATAAGTTGAAATAACAGTCTCAATAAATATTTCGCTGAATAGTGACGAGGGAAGTTGTATTCCTCTGGTTGGTGACAGCTGTAGGGAGCTGACTTCAGGGTTTCATTATCCACACTATATGTTGTCGGTTTCGCCAAACCCGAGTTCTTAGTCCACATAAGTCCATCAGTTTTAGATTAAGAAAAAAAACCTAAAACCTCCCTCTAATTGGTAGTTTAGTTGGACCGCGCAAACTACCTGTGTGAAAAAATGTCCAAACTCGAGTTTTTGGTAGGTATCGTTGGATTCGTTCCTCCGAGTAGGATCGATCTCTCGATGTGTTAACGCCCTCTTCTTGTTGTACAAATGAACTGTTTCTTAATATACTAAGCGACATTCATTCGAAAGGGCATTTGGAGCGCCTCACCATGAGAAAAGTTATGCAATTACCTAACAAACGACACATGAATTGGTGGTAAGTATGGATTTAGGTATCAATTTCCCCTGGATCAACTGCCAGTGCCCTATTGCACAGTTTATTAGGTACCTATTTGCGTATCGGTTTTGTTGACAGCTGAATGAATGTTTGCAGTTTAGCGACAAGCTAGGGTTCTTTTCCTTACCTACTGATCTCTCGCTCGTGTCAGTGTTTTCCTGTTTTCTTTTCCGACGAGATATTTATTCAAAAACCTCTCGATTCTAAAATCCTACACCCTGATTAGTATTATATCGAGTGGTAAGAAGACCCTTGATTTTTGCAAGGGGACTCCAAACAGACATTCAGAAAAAAATCCGCGCCTGAACCATATCCATTAGAGCCACTATGACCGAATGGGAAATGCGTGCCACAACCTAAGTTGAATGACTAGCAAAGAATGCTGCATCTCATTCCCAAAGTATACCAACCATTTTCTACATCTTCAATTTCCGGAGAAGATAGAGAGGACGATATAGATGAACTCAACGGCCGTCTAGATTTTGTAATAGAAGAAGAGCAATGAAACACTAATGAAATTCGTCAGGCTATGGTTAGTGAATATGGCAATGATTGACCATTGTCAGTATTCTCCAGTGTTCATATTTCATAATGATAAATGTTTATATTGCAATAAATTATTTATTTTTTTAAAATGAGAAATATTTATATCACAAACCGGAGGAAAATGAAGGTAATGAACAAGAGGAATTGAGGTCGTAATGCCGATCTTCTTCAGTTACTATGAAACGGAAACGTAACACAGAACTTCATCATGAAACCAATCAAAAAGACAACAAAACCCCGTGATAGTGTAGATCGTTTTCGATTTAGGGAAAATTTCATTCTATCATTCGACTGAGCGGAAAAGACGTCATTACGAATGTGGGTTAGGAACTGAACGTTTTACATTGTTCAATAATTACGATTGCTCCCCTGAAAATATGAAACGTGTCACCGTTCTCGCATGACTTCATCACATCAGAAACTCACATTATCGTCTGCATCATTTGTACCTCGGGGCCCTCCGACCTGGAATATTCCCGCGTACGAACGGAGATATATTGGGAACGGCCATTTCATCCGCTGGTCGTCTCGGTGAACAATTTCGAATTAGCCGGCTTGAGCGATACATCGCATTACGAAGCGACATCCCGGTTTCCTCGCTTGGAACATCTTCGTTTCACGTGATACCTTCACGTGAATAATGCACGCAACTCGCGGACAATCACATTTACAGTAGAGTCCATCTGACACAGCCCCCATAATGTGCCCGCAGTCGTTAAGCCCGATCAAATGCTCGAATTAAATTCTTCAGTCAGCAGAAAAATGAATACGAACTTGTTCCGTGTAGTGATACCTCCCGATTCTACGCAATAAATACAAGAAATTATCAATAATGAACCTGTGTTATCGACCAAGAAAAAGAAATTGTTCAATTCCTTCCCAAACGTTGTAGGTTTACAATTCAAGGAAATAATTCCCGCCTTCGGAAGCTTTTCTCCAGACCAAACTAGCTTTTCAAAAATGACGCATGTCACATCCAAATATTTAGCAATGCTTTCAGAAGAATACTTAAACAAATTGCTTACGATTGGAACAACAAACAACGATCCAAAGTGGAAAGACATTGTAAGCTAAAAACGATTGCACACATCACATTAGATTGGTTTTGCTAAAATATTTTCTTGAATGTAAATAATTTCAAATAAATCAATGCAAAATATATTTCTATCATCACACTATATAAAAACCAGCTTATCAGAGTATATCGACGTTTCAGGGGGTGGTAACGCTGGGCGGGTGGAATTCTCGCCCCCGTCTCCCAGGGCAACCGACCTGCTCCCCCCTCCCCCCAACCCCGCCAGTGAAGGAAGGAGGGCCCAAGCGGGGGGAAGCGTCTCCCAGGGCAAGCGACGTGGTCCTCTCCTCGGGGATTTGGGATATACGATTTTTTGACTTTTAATATTGTTATTATACTCCCTCATTGTGTTGTTTAGTACTCTACCTCCTGTACACACGGGACTTACCCCAACAAGAAGGCACAACTGTTGCCACCTTTGCAGATGATACGGCTATCCTCTCTGTTGGAAATGATATAGAAGCTGCAACACGCAAACTACAGACGTCTACTACTGAGGTTTATAAATGGACCAAGATGTGGAGAATGAAGCTGAACGAATCAAAATCAGCCCACATCAACTTCACTAACCGAAAAGTCCCAATCTTGGATGTTGAGATCAATTCGAATAAAATACCGCATACTGAAGCAGTTAAATACTTGGGTTTGACACTTGACTCCAAATTAAACTGGAATAAACACATAGAAAAGAAGAAAGAAAAATTTAAAATCAAGTACAGAAGGATGTATTGGCTAATGGCAAGGAATTCCCATCTCTCACTTCACAACAAACTGCTTATATATAAGCAGATCCTTCGCCCTATTTGGACCTATGGGATACAGATCGTACTGTACCAAGAAATCAAATATTAGGAAAATCCAAACCTTTCAGAATAAAATACTGAGAAGTATAGTTGGAGCCCCTTGGTACATGCGAAACGATGATATTCATCGAGATTTGAGGATGGAGACAGTCTATGAAATTATTGCAAAATACGCAAGGAAGCATGAACATCGCCTCCACAAACACGTGAACCCGGAGATGCTCTACGTTTTGGACAACGAAGGTGAAATCCGACGTCTCAAGCGAAACAAACCACTGGATTTAGTTGTGCTGCGTGAATAGAAGTGCAATCGAACTCAGTGCTAATTAATTGAGCTATATAATGAAGGGCTAGATTTTGCTGTAAAGCTACCCTCTTGGAGTGCACCTTTATTGATATGTAAAATTGCTAGATGAAATGTATTTGATTTTTCAGTCGCAATTAATAAATCACGAAAAAAAAAATTGTGTTATTCACCTATTTCTTTTTAACCTGCGTAGCAGGGCCATTAAACTAGTATACTAATAAGTTTTGTTTCCTATATTGAGCCTATATTTTAATTAGTCAAATTCGCCAAGGAGTGCTTAAAAACCCTGACTTCAACTGTCTGACTTGAAAAATTTTCAGTTCCTGAAAATTCAATGGTTGAAATTCTTATTGAACAACAAAAAGAAATCATGGGATTAAAAAAAAATTATTTAATCCCTAAAAACTAATTTTTTATTCCTATATTGGGCCTAATTTTGAATTTGTCAAAAACGTCTAGGAGTGCTTAAAAACACGGTTTTCAAGTGTCTAATATTTAAAATTTTCAGGCGGAAACCCCCGTACCACCCTTCAGCTGGGGGCCTAGCCCCCCAGACCCAGCTGTTGGCCCTCCCCACCACCTCCAAATTATGATATGGCCCTTGGGGCAAATGGTGTGGAAACCCCTGCTCTATACAAAAGGGTTTTATTACATACTTCGAGGACATAACTAGAGTCATACCTTTTTTTGATGTATGCGCTATGTGAATTTAAATCAGATACATTTATTTTCGCAATTTAGGTACAATCTGCCTTTGTACACTGTGATGATTGAAAAATGTCGAAAAATATGTTTTCTGTATGGTCAATACTTATCCTGCATATTTACTTTATGAAATAGGTTACTTTGTGTGCAGGGAAACTACACAGTGCGTTGCCGAATGGAGTTCGGTGCCCGCCTGCGTAAGGATTAAACTTCAATGGAAGATTCAAGTAGACCGTGTGGCTGGCGACATCCCAAGTACTTACTGAATTCTATATGATGATACTATCTATTACGTCATCTCTCAAGCGTGCGGGGCAATAAAGTGGTTTTTTGAGGTTTCTGACGACTTACAACAGAGGGATGTCGTTTCTGTTGTAATGTTTGACGCGAACTCCACTGGAGGCGGTTTTAGAAATGGTTGATGCCAGACAGCGTGCAGCCCACGTTAACCTATCTAATAGCGTCATACCTCTGTCATAAACTGTGATATTTCTAATCTGCGATATATTAAATATATAGGAGTTCAGAATCGAAACCGGACCTACCCAATATAAAAAATTTCTTTCAGAGGGGAAAAAAAGAGTATTTGGTGACCACTGTTTTGAAAAAAATCAACTTGAGCAAAAAATAGAGAGAAAATCTGTGAATCGACTGACCAACACTGGATTTCTGCCACAAATACTTGCTCAACTACAGCCATGTAGAAAATGGATATGTGGCATTTTGATAAAAAATTGGATTGCTTACCACGAAAATGTTTAATAATAAAACGAATGGCCTACTTCTAGACTAAATAAAAATAAGAAGGAATATTATAAAATATGATTGAAGAACACCACAAATAAAATCACGATGAACATCCTTAAACTACTCTCTTAGCCTCTGGACATTAACCAATAAAAATTGCAAACACATCTTTATGAGGTACCTAGAAATGTCATGAAAAAAAGTAAATAATATTGGAAAACATCTAAATATAAAAGTACATTATGCGAGTACGCGTTAAATACGTAGAAAATGAAAAACTGTTGATGAGAAAATCTTTAAATTAAAAATTGAATGAAAAATTGAAAAAAAAATTCGAAGAATGGGTAACGAAAATGTTGGAAAAACCAACATGATTTAACGTCTCCTTTGCTTCGTTTTGCCTTTTCTTTTTCCTCGAACTTTGGTTTAGTTCATCATTAGCATTCATCATTAGTTTGGATACGGAATAACCTTTCTCTTTAGATTAACCGGTACAGTTTTTTTTTCTTTTTTCAAGTGAAGTCGACGTATACCGATTTATTTTCATCAATTCTGATTCTCCATTTCGCTGGATAAGGATATTTATAACTTTGTGATTAATTCAACATTATTTTCTCCAGGCCAGGACTGCCGTATATTTCGCAAAAGTAGCTGTAGTGATAATTTCAATTTCTGAGAGATCACTGGTATAAAAGACATACAGAAGTGGCTTAAGAACACTCAATGACCCCTGCAATGATCAGCTGTGGCTCTGAGTAGGCATTTTCTAGCTTTATTCTGAAGTAACGATTGGTGAGGTAAGATTGGAGCAGTTAAGCATACTTCATTGCTGTTCATGGATACTAAACATTATGAATTTAATTTTACGTGGAAAAGGTTTCATTCGACTAGGATCATTATGGCTACCCATCAAGCCGTTTAGTTCACAACAGGGAGCATGATGATAAATATACGGCAGGATGGGATTATGCGTCGTAAATGTAATAGTGCACCCTTCGTAACCTCACAAAGAAGACAAACTGTTTATAAAACCAAAATGGAAATTGATAGCTCGTGGATCTAAACAAGGTGAAGCGTAGCCGAAAATACTGCGCCATGAAGTATTGCAATGGAAAATGAATTGGTCTGCCGAATTACATCAACATCCCGGGATCGGATTGAAAGACATAAAAACAACAACCGGACAGTGGGGATTGTGATTGGAAATAGTTCATCATTATTAGTGTCATCCGTGATGGGATTAGCGATACTGTTTTATCACGGTTTATAATCAATTAGTGGGGAGGAACCGACTGGAGAGCTCATTTTCCTGGTGAAATATCACCGTTCATTTTTTGTTGTTTTGTTTCAGGTTTCGATTGACACACCTGGTGTGGTACACTAACCCGACTGCGATAAATGGAACACGCCGAGTCGTTAGTGAATCGACAGTTGATGATCCGTCTTTTCTCATTATCCTTAGTTGTGATCAATCGGCCAGATCGGCCGGATAAAACCCGCCCATTGAGTTCTCGGTTAAATTAGACCCGCTGATCGAGGGGGAAAAAAACCAGACGATCCATCCGACAATTGATAGAGAAACTGAACTAACGAGCTTCCCGGTCATGTAGCATGAATTTAGCAAAATGGTGGCATCACGAGTACATTTATGTTGAATTGTGTAGACATTTGATCTATACTGTGGACAAGGATGATGCCAACTATCAGTGGTACAGCAAACGTTTTTCAGTAAATATTCCGGTGCATAAATGAATTACGTTATTACGGGGAAGTCTACAAGATTTTCTTAATTTTTAGAGTCCTTATCGATTTTGGGCTCATTTTAATTAAATGAAACTACATTTTTATATTACAGTTGTTAGTCCATAGAATTTTGAATTCCCTTGTTGAAGTTCGATTGACTTCATCTGCCAAAAGATATGAATTTGTAAATTGAGGAAGTTTCTCAAATTTGAATTTTACCGATTCAACAATCATCAAAATGTTCTCTATCATCAAATCCATCATTCCTTTTAAAATGCTTGACTTTTGAAGAAAGAAGTTATTGAAGAAGAAAGAAGAACGGTTTAGAAAAAAATATATATACATATTTTATAGTGCGATAAATTTTCAAAATTAACAATATGGTTAATTTTAAACAATATGGTTCTTATTGAACCGTCTGCCGGAAGCACGGAACCTGATAACTAGCTTGAACATAAAATGTTTCAGGGTAATGGATTAAAAGATGGCGGTCAGTGAAACAGACCTCAAAACTATGAAAATCCGACTCACAGGTAGGTGGATACCATTTTGGCCAATGATACTTTGATCCATGAGAAACTCAACCATGTTCGTCTGCCACTTCACAGTGGCTGTGTCTTACGTGCACACGTAGTCAAAAAACACGAATTTGAGGGTCCAGAAACGACTGATTTGTAGATGGGTGAAATTTTGGCCAATCATACTTGGGTGAAAAGGTAACATAAAAATGCACGTCTGTCGTTGAAGAGCCGCTGGGTTGCTAGGGCAGATAAAGCCCAAAAACGCATATCCGGAGGGTTCAAAGTGAAGTCATTGGTAGATGGCTGAAATTTTGAAACCAGATACTAGGCGAAAGTTGTAACATAAAAATGCACGTCTGCCGTTGAAAAGTTGCTGAGTTGCAAGGGCAGACCGATTTGGCCAAAAACACACATTTTTGAGGTACATATGAACTCACGTAGTGCTTCATCTGCCTTCTTCAATAGCCAATTTGCATAATTTACACCTTGCACTTATAAGCCAGCACGCTCTGTTAGTGGGGGATTTGAGTGTGGATGTCGATGCAAAATAATCTCACCAAAATTGCTTAACAATAGATTATTCGAGGCGTGAACATATTTTTCATTGTACATTCGGACTCTTCGCACGATTTCATGAAAATTGGACCCCTCAGCCGATTCTTTTGATGATGCGCAACACGCTGAGTAGTACACAAAGGTAGGCAACAGCAAGGTTTTCAGCTCTGCTAAAACCGTCGTTTATGAGAATAAAATAAATCTGTTTTTAATCTGCGTACTTCCCAAGTAAAACCACATCGCGCTCTGCACGTGAGCAATAATCAATATTCGTGGTTTTCACCATTCCATTCAAATGAGCGTTGATGAACAATGAAGATTAACGTGACACTTTGGGTTTGCTAACATTTCTGTTTGCACAATTTTGATGACTTGGTAGCTGTGAGCTGGCAGAGTCTGCCGAGTATTCTACGGAATCTTTCACGATTATTTTAAACATCACATTTATTTTTACGGGTACGAGGTTACGTTTGAAACCCAAATTGCAGACTGCGTCATTGAAATTTGGGGGGGGATAAAGTTGATTGAAACAGTGTTTAACGTGATGACATTAAAAAATATATTACATGACTAGATAGAACGTACATGATAATCAAGGGTCGGTTCTAGAACTCATTTCCAACAAAAAAATTCCTTCCAGATATTTTCCTTCAGAGGCTCAATGTCCGAGTCATTTAAGTCATTAATTTAAATATGGTTTGTTTTTCTTTCTGAAAATGTATTAATGGCAATGACAGTGCTCAAATATTGTCTGACATTGGAGTTTTGGAAGTATTCGGTTATCTTCGGGAGGTTAGACGACAGACACAAGATGCACCGCGACTAGGTATTCGTTGCTAATGTTATCACTGAGTTGTGATAATGATGATCTAATGGTGAGCTAAATTTTGTATTACTTTTGCGCTATAAAAATGCCCAATAAGCAACAACTTCCTCATTTATTTATTTCAATATTACGCCCAAGCCCAACACATTAGAAATAAACATTTTACATGGATAAATCACCGCGGTGGGAAAAAAAGAATATTCGCTTATCTTGGTTTATAAATTTGTGAAAAAAGAGAGAAAGAAAGAACGATTCTTAAGCATATAAATCTTCTTTTAGTTTTAGATAAAATGAGGGGTGCTTACAAGTATTTTTTACATTTTTGTTTTGTGGAGGGGGTACCAACTTACATGGAGGGGCAATTTGCAAATTGTGATTAGTTTTTCCAACACTTCATGTTTACGAAATATAGTTTGATCGGATCCACAAAAAGCAAGTTCATTCGCGTCATCACAGTTCATAACAGACGGGCAACAGTTCAATTCATTGGAGTTCGATAACAGTTGAGCGCTATAGCCGATCGTCTGTTCGTAGGTCGGTATATCCCACTATTGGTTTGTTCGCAAATGCTTGAAATAAAAGGGAAAAGGGAAAAACGAAAAGGTCTCTTATTCGATGTTCATCATGACCCTGATGGATTCGCAGAAGCTATTCTCGCCCTTTCCCCGGCAGCAATATTGCCCTGCAGACGGGAAACTTGTAACGACATAGAGGGTGGAGGTGGTTGGTTAGTTTCATTCCATCCCTCTCATTCAACCCCCAATAACCAACGTCTCCGTTTCTTGTGATTTATCAGCTCAGCATCCCATATTGCTTTTCATCTCTATCGCCGCTGAACTCGCACATAATTTTATCAGACAATCGTCAGCCGCAAACGAGCGGCGCGCAGTGGGACGAATCACCAATCAAAGCGAGCCAAACTCAAGTCAACGAAATCATCGAGTTTCTAAAGCCTATATGTCCTCGCTGCTCAATTTTGAGACATTCAGGAAAAACTAGTGAAATATTTCAGAGTAGATTTTTTTTTCTCTTCTTCATACAATTACTTTTCATTTAGGATATTTTTAGAAAATCCCTGAACTGTAATTTTTATAAAATCCAGCTGAAATGTTGGATGTTCTAGGTTTTGGATTTTTACGGTATACAAAGTGACTTTGGAAACATATTACACATTTCGCTGATGTAGCTCCTGGTAGGGATGGAGGGGGTAACTCGCAGACAATCCATTTAAACGATACTCATATAGTTTATACTACTGATTTTGTTATTTTTTGTTCGATTACAAACATTGGTCCTGTTTCCAAATATATTTCATGTTTTTCTAATTAAATTATGGACGAGGATGATGAAGATTAAATTTTGTCTTCACTATTTTCTATTTAGTTCGATTATGAAATTTGGTCTAGTTTTTAAAAATATGCATAATTGTTCGTAATTATGACTTATCGCATATCGACGTGTTACGGGTACGACGTATAATCGCCCCAGATAATGTTCAGCTCACCCCATCTACCTATCAAGTGTAAGCGATTCATACACACTAGTGAATTATAAAATCTTGAAATAACTGGCACTCTGTGGGGTTTTGCGGACGAAACAGCACTTTTATTTTATGGAAAAGACAGTGTCACTTGATACAATCAATTATAGTTTCTTTCTTGTAAAGACCTGGATAGATATTGTTTGGGCCTGAATATAGATGAGACCTCATGAATTAGATTTTCTTTTCCTAATTGCTATCCCTTGAGGCCTTCAAATGTGTCTTTTCACCACTTGTCGTGTTTTCATAGTACAGAATCTTGTAATTGTAATTTCATTCCTTTTGTCGATAAATGCAAATTTGTGGGAGTTATATTTGACCACAACTTGAAATTCTATCTCCATATTGAGGCTTTGGTTTCTAAATTTCGTAAATTATTTTATATTTTCAAGGAAGCTTGTATTTTTCTGTCCGTGTCGCAATTGAAAACAATTTTCGTTGCCTTAGTTTTTTCTTTGTTAACGTAGCGTGTTTTTCTTTGTGGTAGTGCCACTAAATCATTGCTAAAATTTGTGAAAGTTACTCAAAATATCAAAACAGCTCTTCATGAAAGTTCACGAAACCCTACTGTTCTGCTTCTTTGTGTTCTTTCTGTTCGCTGATGGTGTATAAAACTGGTATTAAGAGCGAGCATACAAGCTGAGTCACACGTACTCGTACAGCAAACTTTTAAAATTCACATTTTTCCAATTTCAAACGCCAATTTCTCTGTCAAAAGTTGTTCTACAATACAAATTCAATAGATAAATAGAAACCTGATGAAATTTAAAAGTTTTTAATGTAGAGCTCATCCATTTTCCAGTAGATGGTATGGCGGTATATCAACATTCAAAATTGTTAAAAAGGCCGAAGGCTGAAAAAAATTCAAGTTTAATCTAGAAAAAACAATGGACTTGAGAGAAAATTCAATTGAAATTAAAGAAAATTTAACAATCTATACAACGTATAATGTAAAATAATCTATGCAGTAAATTAAGGGAGTTATAGATCCTTTAATGCATGCATTACGTACCAATTTGTTCAACTCAAATCAAAATTCTCTTCTCAGGTTTAATTCAATGTAGAAAATGTTTGAATAAAACTGATAAAGTTTAAAATGAAAGTGAAAAAGGGAAAAGGCTCCCCAGAATCTTCTTCTTGGAATCATATGGTTCCTCTTCCATAATCGAATTATTTGCCGGTTCGGGAATGAACGTTTTTTTGTTGTAATATTCGAGCCTTTCATCTGCAATCCAATCGCCTCTGGAATTGTTTTTCTATAAATCTTTGACGACCAGCCGGTTTTTTTTTTTTGTACTGACAGGTTTTTTTTTGTGTTGGATGTTATACTATAATATAGTATAGTATAATACTATACTATAGCATGTCATAGCATATTATGGCATAGCATATTATGCCAAGGTTTCTATTTGAAACTTAAATACTAAAACTAAATGAAGGAGAAGAACAGAGTGGGCAAAGTGGGTTTTTACAAGCAATGAGAAAGAAGGGTGCATAACAATATGGGAACAATTGAGTTGAGGTACAAGAGACGAACATAGCGTCCCTTGGGAACACATCAAAATTGGATATTGAGCCATTTTAAGAGGGATGCAGAGTGATTAGGAAGATAACAACTTCACTATTGGATTCGTCACTTTCGATTTATTTAAAATCACGTTCACTTGAATTTAACGAAAATTGGACAAATTGGGGCATTGGATTTAATAGTTCAAACGAATGTATCCCTGTTGAATCACCAATAAAAGGAAGACCTTGATACGTTGATGACGACAATTGCTGATGGAAATGGTGGTTTATATTTCCCAGATGCTGCTGGTGGAACTGGTACGATATTTCTCATGTCAATAGTTTTATCCACTGTTCCTGTAAAATCCAACATTACAGTTGTAGTTCCTTCTTCTGGAATAGCAGCCATACTCTTTAAAGGATGCTATACTGCCCATTCAGCATCAAAATCGCCATTAAATCTTCAAATTAACGAAGAACCAACATGACATGGAATGTTGAAAAACACTCCACAGAGGCCAAAGATTTATTCAGCATCGAAAGTCATCATCAGGGACGAATGCACGTTGGCACCTAAAAGTACACTGAAAGCATAAAACCGAATATTGGAAGATCTAAGCAATTACTCGAGTTTGGGGGCACGATAATTTCAATATCTGGAGACTCCCGTCAAACATTTCCAGCAATACCAATATTGTGCTATGTGAAGAAACTTCAACAAACATGAGAGTTGCTGAACGATACATTTGTTGAGGATTTCTTTGAGCAATTACCGACCATCGGTAACGGTCGAGAACGTATCAACGATTCGAGCGGATTGATTTAATTTTCCTGAGAATTATTGTAACTTAGACTCATCAAAAGACGAACTCATCAACATCGCATTCCCAAGCATCATTACTAACAGAAAAAATAATAAATGGTTAAGGGAGCGAGCAGTTTTGGCGGTTAAAACTAAACTTTAATACATCACTTGAACTTCGCAATTCAGAATGAGATCATCGGTGCACTGCATTATTTCTAATCAATTGATTGCATTACAAATGAAGATGAAACCACTAGCTATCCAATCGAATATTTAAACTAATCCGATGTGTAAGGCATACCACCGCACAATTTACGACTAAAGGTTGGCCCCGTAGTAATCATGCTTAGAAACATCAATTAACCACAACTGTGCAACCGAACCCGTTGGGTGCATTGTGATTTTACCGGACGATACTTTTAAGGAAAACTCGAAGGTTCTCATTTCAAGGATCCCGATGATCCCAACCGACAAGCTGTTGGAGTTTAACCCTCTCACTGCAGGGTAGGGAAGGGCGATAGTCGATAGGACTATCGATAGTCGGCTGACTATCGATGTTTGGGAATACGAAGTAACTCTGCCCGCTTCCCTTGAAATTTAATTCATTTTAAAATTTGAAATGCATCTACAATAGATCTATGGTTCCTCCTATTCGCAACTCAAATTCATTGAATGGGAACAACAGTGGATAGGTCTAGAAAACCCCAGGGGGGTGTCAAAAACCTGGATTTTAATAAAGATTTAACGCCTTAATATCTTATTTATTGCCATTTTTTTATACCTCACAAGTTTCCATTCAAATTATCACATATATATTCCATTTCCAACTAATTAAAATTTAAAAACTTTTAAATTTCTCCGTATTAAGAAAAAGGACATTTTTCCATAGTTCACTTTTTCCTACTTGAAAATATTTATGATCTACCTAACTCAGTTATGAATACCTTAGGAACGTACTCAATATCTGATTAAAGTAAATTATTATCTATTTGACCCGAAAAACCAATTATTATTGAGCTGAGATAATGTAGGTACAGGTATTTTATACAGGAGGGTGGACCCCATCCCCATTGAACGTGCGAATAGGTGCACGTTGGAAGAGGCTGATCTATTTGCCGACAATGGTGATAGGGTCCAGGCATTCCTTTTAATATTCCCTACTATCGATGAATTAGTTAACGTCTCTCGGAACCAAAGCTGGTCGTCTTCTTAACCTCCTGTCAGTCACAAAACTTGCATCGCTTACATTAATTGGTTTTAAGTAGGCATTTAGGAAGGAATGAATTCTACAAAAAAATATTGATTATTAGACCAAATTAACAGTGATAACACCAGAATTCCATTTAAAAAAGGCTGGCTCAGCTTTGGATTTTTCTGCGAACGCAGTGAGAGAGAGAGAGAAAGAGAGAGAGAAAAGAATTTATTCTTCTAGAGATTTAAAAAAAACAAGGATTCCTAGTAGGTACACATAGTAGAATAATAAATTGCTCGTCGTAGGCAATGCCAGTGTTGACGAGCAAGAGTTATTTGTGCGCTCCTAAATATTTACTATGTACCTTAAATGTTATAGATGGATATGAAACAGACCCAAAATTTACAATAGTTAATTTTTATACATAAATGCTCTTAAGTATTCTTTCGCATTCTACGTAGTCAATTTTAATGAACCAACTAAACACTAAGCGCCTAAACGTACTGCGCGAGTGTACAGACGGGTACCTCATAGTAACCGGGAGAAGGTTAAATACGAGGTGCAGTAAATATACGGGACTCCGGGACCTGGAGGTAGAAATTTTCGGGTTCACAACTCTGTTAGACAAAACAAATCGTGTTGGGTAGGGGTGTTCGTGAGAAGGCTGACAAAGGTGGGGTTTTTTATGGAAATACATTAACAAATTTTTTATAAATAACTGACGAATATGAAAGAGTGAAACGATAAGGTTACTGACTTGTTAGAGAGAAATGGGCCCACCAGCCGCTAGATGACAACTAAAGAGGAGGCTACTGGCGACCTCGGCCCCCTTCCGTTACAGTACCCCGCATCTATTCAACAATAATTGTTGGTCGGTGTAGGGTCCGTGGACACTCCACCTTGTGATGTGAGGGTTAAATGACTTCAATTTCCGATCCATCTTGCATTTGCCATGACCACAAACCACAAGGCAAATCCTTTAATGTTTGTGGTCTGACTCTGGAAAATCCAGGTTATTCCCATGATCAATCACATGTGGCATGTTCAGGGGTAGGAAGACCATCTGCGTTATCTGTTCTAGGGCCAGATGAAACAACAAATGTCGTCTGTTACATTTTTTCTGTGTCACTGATGAGCTAATGTTGATGTTGTGTTAGCTGAGAAGTGAATAACTTCACTCGATATCACAACTTCACTGCAAAGGAAGTTCAAGTTTTGATTCAAAAGTTCATCAGTTCCCGGCGAGAGACAAAGAGTCACATTCGAGAGAACTTGACTGAGTGCTGAACTGGTGGTGGTAGTGGGGGTGGGAGGGGCATAAAATGGGCGTGGCCTACTTCTGATGAATGGCTTGTCGAGCAGGCGTTAACAGGTATATAAAGGTCTAATGAATAGTTTGCGCGAAATAATTATGACGGGAGGGAGGGAGGAGGCGGCAGTACCAATTACGGACACTCACGCCAACAATGTTGGAGTTGGCCCCGCTCCAGCCGGCGGTACAATTTAACTTCACGAAGTAGTAGGTACCCGCCCATTTGCTCCCGTATAGAGGCAAACGCCGCCTAACCACCTCCCGGCCCCTCCATTACATGCTCATCCTCGTCCTTTGATGAAGTAGGTGGCGTATCATTCGACGGAACTTCTTAACGAGAGGAGCCATCGGAAAAAATGTCGTAGAAACTGAAACCTACAACTACTTCTCTCTCTCTCTCAAAAAAAAAAAAATAAATAAATAAAATCAATAAATAAATTGTAGCATGAACATTTTAACTGTGTATATTAGAATATGCGTCACCATTTGGAAAGCGATAGTGCCTACAATAATTATTGTTCCCTAGTAACCTAGCAACGCGTACACAGTAGGTAGGCTTTTGTTCAAGCTCGTTGTCGTCTGGGTGATTGGAAAATTATTATTTATTCGCTTCCTTGTATTCGTTCGGTTCGCACCTATTATAATAAAATATCTTTCATTACCGCAATGTCTTGAGTTATGTATTTTTGATTACCCGAACACGTTAAAGTGGTGACCCCGACGTGATCGCGACGTTTAGTTTTCTCGGGACATTTTATCACCGGTAAAGAACACATTCGGTTTCCGGCCGCTAGGGCTCTCGTCTAGCGTACCTATACCCCGAACTGCCGTTTGCCGCCCATCTTTTTCGGCCTTTTCGATCAGTTTTCTTTCGCCGCGATGAGTGACGAAGACCGCGAACCCGGTACAAGTAATGGAAGTAAGCCCATTGAAATGACTTTTCCACTCGGTGCCATTCATAGTGTATCCGACCACCTTCCGAAGTTTTGGAAGCAAGATCCGGAGATGTGGTTTATGCAGGCCAATGCGATTTTCTCCTCCGCGCGCATCACTTCTTCGAAACGTAAGTACGAAGATACTATAGCTAAGCTAGATTACGAGATCTTGCGGCAAGTGGCCGATTTGGTTCGGAATCCGTCAGAAACACCTTATGAGGACCTTCAAAAACGTTTGGTTGAGACCTATGCTGAGTCTGAAGGCGAACGTATCAAACGCCTACTTGAGGATAAGCAACTAGGTGATCAAAAACCTTCCCGATTCCTCCGGGAAATGAGGCTTCTCGCAGCGAATCGGGTATCTAACGAGCTTCTCAAATCTTTGTGGCTCAGAGGTTTGCCGCGACGTATGCATGATATTTTGATCGCTGTGGATCAAGCTGATCTTGATCAATTGGCCTGCGTTGCCAACCGTCTTCATGACACCTATGAGCCATCGCTTGTTCACGCGGTTGCCCCAATTCCGACTCACGAAACGGAAGACAGCCTCCACGAGTTAGTAAGGCGACTCGCCGCTGATATTGCTGCTCTTCGCTTGGCTACGTGCGAGCTGCGGTCAGCGAAAGGAGGGTGATGAGGCGTCCGTCATCAAAATCGTGCTGTTTGCGGTCACACTCCGGCCGTGTGTTCAATGCGTGCTGTTTGGGGTTCAAAGGCTCTGCTCACTCGCGAATTTTTTTTATAAACTGAAGAAAGAGGCTTCCGAGGCTACTTTCAAACTTCGATCATTTGAGATCGGTGAGTCGTGCACTAAAAGGAGGAGAACCTACATCCTCGTGGATGAGAAGATTGAAGAAGCTGGTAGAGAGTTCGCTAGAACTAAGGACCTTTACTCCTACCTAAAAGCATTGCGAGCGTCCAAAGCCTTGGTTGACTTAATCCAATTTTTACTGGGATTTTTTCGACTGAGCGAAAGTACCTACCTATGTACAACTGAGCTGACAAATGTTTAAACACGCCTGCTTATTCGACTCAGCAGCCAGTCCTAAGCCTGGAAGAAGTGTGAAGGAACTTTAACCGCAATCAGCACGACTAATTCCCCAATTCTCCCCCTCCACCGCGAACTGACCGCAACTCGCACGACCGCAAATCGCACGACCGCAACTCGCACGCTACCCTTCGCTTAGAGCGCCGTACTCGTAGTTCCTCGAGAGATTCCCACCAATCAACATCCCCTCATTCTACGTCTCGTCGCAAACTATGCTTCTACCACCGTAAATTCAAAACTAAGGCTAGGAAGTGTGTAGAGCCTTGTGAGTGGGAGGAACGCACTCCAACAAACGCCAACAGGAATCCGTCAAACTAGAGGAGGCGACGGCCGAAGCGGACGCCGTCGCTGACAACGCAAATTGCCGCCTGTTTGTCAGTGAGCGCGTAACGGGACAACAATTTTTAATAGATACTGGTGCTGCCGTTTCTGTTTACCCTATCCGCAAGTGGCCTCAGAAAAATATTCAACGGTCTACCTATTCTCTTTACGCAGCCAATAACACTAGAATCAATACTTACGGGGAAACTAGATTAAATCTTGATTTAGGCATGAGACGACCTTATTCATGGACCTTTATCTTAGCTGATGTGGACAAACCAATCATTGGTGCTGATCTTCTGTACCATTGGGGACTCTCAGTTGATCTTCGTGGCCGACGTCTTGTTGATGGATCTACTGGTTTGAGCATTTGTGGAAAAATTTCTTCTGCGCCTATGTTGACAATTCAGGCAATACCACAGTCTCACTGGTGTTCCAGCTTACTGAAACAATTTCCCGACGTTGTCCGTCCATCGGCAGCTCTAAGAGAACCCAAACACACTATACAGCACTTTATTGAAACCAAAGGCCCACCAGTTACGGCTCGTGTAAGACGTTTACCTCCCGATAAGTTTGTTAAAGTCCGACAGTTGTTCCATCAAATGGTTGCTGATGGGATTGCCGGACCTTCCAAGAGCCAATGGGCAAGCCCTCTTCACATTGTTTACAAAAAGAATGGGGATCTTCGTCCATGTGGCGATTACAGAGCCTTAAATGATAAAACTGTACCTGATCGATATGGTGTTCCCAATCTTCTCGACTTTCAAAATAACCTTCATGGATGCACCATCTTCAGCAAACTGGAACTCAATCGTGCCTACTTTCAAATCCCAATTCATGAAGCTGATATACCCAAAACAGCTATTATAACACCATTTGGACTGTTTGAGCTCACTCGCATGTGTTTTGGATTACGCAATGCCAGTCAGACATTCCAGAGATTCATGGATTCTCTTTTTCGTGACTTACCATACGTCTATGTCTTTGTTGATGATATTTTGGTAGGATCAAACAATGAAGAAAGACACAGACAACATCTCTTGGAAGTATTTTCTCGACTGAATCAAGCAGGAATCACCATCAATTTGGAAAAGTGCGATTTTGGGCAGAGTGAGGTGGATTTCCTAGGCTACCATGTGACACAACAAGGAGTTGCTCCACATACTGACAGAGTCCAAGCCATTGTAGACTTTCCACAACCTAGCACCGTGCGCCAGTTAAGAAGATTTTTAGGAATGTTTAATTTTTATAACAGGTGTATTCCTAAGGCTTCCAGCGTGCAGCAAGAGCTCAACAATCTGCTTAAGGGACGTGCTAAAAACTCAAGGGACCCCCTTAATTGGAGTGATGCAGCTGTTCAAGCATTCAACAACTGCAAGCAGGCCCTTGCTGAAGCCACTGTTCTTGATCACCCTTCAGCTGACGCCCAGATCTCTCTTGCATGTGATGCTTCAGATACTCATGTTGGCGCAGTCCTGCAGCAGATGAAGGGCGACCACTGGAAACCATTAGCATTTTTCAGTAAAGCTCTCAAACCACCAGAAAGGCGTTATTCAATTTATGATAGGGAACTTCTCGCTATTTATCTTGCTGTGAAAAATTTTCGACCACTTGTGGAAAGACGTCAGTTTATCATTCTCACTGATCATCGACCTCTTGTTCACGCATTCTTTCAAAAAATTGACTCCACGACTCCTCGTCGAATCCGACAGCTAACCTTCATTAGTGAATTTACTACTGATATTCGTCACAAAGCTGGAGAGAACAATCAAGTTGCTGATGCACTCTCTCGCGTTGAAGCTTTTGATTTTCCTAATGAACTACCAGCACTCGTGAGGGAGCAGTCGAAAGATGAATCCATTCCAGAGATGCTTCGCAACAATAGCCTGAAATTTGAGAGAATTTCACTTCCTTTAATGGATCAACCACTGCTTTGTGAACGTTCTACATCTCGATGCCGTCCATATTTACCACCATCCACTCGTTCAGCTGTTTTCAACAAACTACATCAACTTAGTCATCCAGGAGTTCGTGCAACCAGAAAACTCATCACGGATCGCTACTTCTGGCCCTACAAAACCCAACTACAGGTGAGTGGGTTAAGAGCAACCAACAAAAGGCTGATGCCTTTGCAGACTACCTTGCTGATATATTTATCCCTAATCCAGGGCCACCAAACGGGCCTCTCGAGGATGCCTATTGACCCACACTTCAATATCAAAATGGTCACCGTCAAAAAAGTGCAAAGCACAATTCACAGGGAGATTAATCCAAACAAGCGCCAGGTTAAGACTTAATTACTAGACAAATCTTGAAACACCTGCCCTGGAAAGTTATTGTCAAAATAACAACGATTAAAAATAGTGCCTTCAAGCTTTGCCTTGTAACCCAGCTGTGGAAAATCGCGGAGATCAATCATGATTCCCAAGCCTGGAAAACCTGCTAATGAGTTGACGTCTTATAGGCCTATCTCACTCCTGCCAGTTCTGTCCAAGTTGTTCGAAAAACTCCTCCGAAAGAGACTGCTCTGTATTATAGAGGAACGGATTCCTAAGCATCAGTTCGGTTTCAGGAAGGACCATTCTACTATAGACCAAGTCATTATTCAGAGAGCGCTAGAGGATAAGAGGATCTCCTCTGCCATCTTCCTTGATGTGACTCAGGCATTTAACAAAGTTTGGCATGAAGGTCTTATTCCACAAACCTCGTAAAATGCTACCAGAACGTTAGGCTACACTCTTGCAGTCCTACATATCCAGCAGATTTTTGTATAAAACAGGATGGTGCCTTTTCAGAGCTAAAAAAGATAGAAGCAGGAGTCCCGCAATACAGCTTACTGGGTTCACTATTGTACCTGCTTCACACCTCTTACCTAAAACTGAAGGTAAAAAATACCCTCGCTACATTTGCGGGTGATAGTGCAATTATGGAGACTGGGGAAACAAACATTGAATCAGTTACCAAGTTATATCGTTCTATCTCCCGCATTCATGACAGGACAGTGAGATGGAGAGTCAGAATGAATGAGACAAAGTCAGTGCATGTCAATTTCACTAACAAAAGGATCAACCGTGCCAGCCGTTCTCCTCAACAAGGCGATACTATATGCTAATGAAACGAAATACCTTGGAATGATACTGGATGCCAAACTAAGGTGGAAGTCAAACGTCATGAAAAAGAAAGCTGAGCTTGTGATCAAATTCAGAAAAATGTAGTGGCTGATGGGCCGACGGTCAAAAATGTCAGTTCATAATAATAAAATGGTGCAATAAACAAAATTTTAAAAAAATTCTCGTTGTAGAAATCTGCTTTGTACGTTCTTCATGACCTCTTGTTTAGCATTAGAAACATTTTTGGATAATTCACACCCATTTTATTACTTAATTGTGGTTCGTAAAAATTTTACCTGGTATCTCAAGTGAGGTCGAACGATGCAATTATCATAGTCATGGTTGGCATACCTGAAACAAAAACACATAGAATAATTACGCTTGGAATCCCGGTAAGTATGTAATGTTTGATCGATATATTTATTCCATTCTAATTCACGTATTCCGCTCCAACTGTTAACTCATGTGGCTTTACACCTACAAACACAACTCACACAGTTGAACATAGAAATAAATGCAATACTCAGAGGAATTTCTAAGAGATATCAGAATTCAGACAAGTCATGAGCACGTAACTGGGTTGGAATTCAGAAATTTTGCGGTTTACAGGGCAATTGACGTGGTCGAACAGTATTTTAATTGAATGAGGGGGTTCAATGTTGACATATGTTACCTACTAACGCTTCAAGTACCCACCTTCTGTACGGCCTCAAGTACCTACCTCAGCGATCGTCACTACGGTCTAATTAGGAAGTGTTTGCGTTTCAGTTCCAGCTGATAACATCATACGATGAACAGGAGAATCAGTTAATGTCTCAGTATTCACATTGTTCATAGTATGTTCATTATTAGATATTATAATATATTCAATCTCACTTATATATTTGTTCTTGATATTAACATACTTTCAAGTACATTTCACACATAAGTATTTCATATAAAAGTGTGACAAGTGTGAACTGAAGCTAAGTGGAATAAGTTGTGACGGGGTCCGCATAGATATATAGCAGGCTGGAGGTAACACCGATCTCCCAGGGGCTCGGATAATAATAAAATAACCTTGTATATCCTAGGTAGATACCTAGGAGGGAATGTTAGGACATCACATATCACCTTTAATCCAAATGTTTACTATTGGAGAGAGTTTGAAAAGAGTTTGGTAGCTAAATGACTTGCAACTGTTCGAGAACATGAGACAACATGCATGAACAATTAATGAATCCCGGTTATAATATTTCTAAGGACATATTAGATTGGATAAGTTCAATAGTTTTTGGAAAATGATTGATGACCAGCGGGAGAGCTCCGAGTCCTGCCGATGGGGAGCACATAATAAAGATCTGCAAGGAAAGAGTCAGCTAGCATAATTGTCACGTCAGGATTTCGTTCGAACTACTTTAACCTCACTAGCACCAAGAATTCTGGCAATTATTTTCCGGATTGTAGCAGAGGATTCCCGACTGAACGAAAACTGGGCCAATCAGAAGCGGAAAGGAGGAATATCTTATTAGGTAAACGACCAAAAAGTCTCCTAACAACATTCGTATTCTTCAAGCTAATTCCACCACTAAATTGTAGAGAAATTGACGAAATGGGACACATACTGCATGTGCAAGGGGGGTGCAGTACGTACTCGGCCACACAAGAGAAAGCCACCGACCACGGAAATTTATAGCAAAGGTCCTTCAATGGTTAATTATTGAGGGCCACTACTCCAAAATTACCTATTCGCATGTAATGCAATAATTAGAGGTACGTCTCCAAGTTTTATTAGATATATATATATATGATCCGTTTTTAAATCTTCTGTAAATCTCGATGAAAAAAACAAACGAAAAACGATATGGAGGAGCGAGCTGTCGAGTTTAGTTAACGTACCATAGACAACGTCTAATTTACATTGAACGGCGAATTACGTGAAACTATTCAACCAATTCAAACCCGATTTCAGAGGAAATGTTACTTGAACCATTTGAGAGAACGTCAACCCCTCCTCTCTCACTTCTCATATCTATTCGATTGTATCATAATTGTGCGCACAGTAAGCTATCATTCTTTATCTCTAGAATCATTACTATGTAAAACTCTCATCTGTACATGATATACTCATGCTGTTAGCGATTCCTATCCACAACTACTTTTACCTCTGTTGTATCTTCTTACCTCATCAATAGAGTAGTCTGACAATATTCCCTTTAATTTATTACCTTTTCGGAGGGAATTTAAAGAAAATTATATTCAATTTTCCTAGTGACTAAATTTTGTGTTTCATTTAATAACTAACCTTTAGCCATTTCGGTATAATCGTACATATATCATCAAGAGAAATACAAAATTTATTTTCGATAATCACTAAGATTTTTCACAAGTTTTTCTCTGAAACTGATCGATAAAATTTTACGGAATTTGACTCAAAAATCGAATCGAGTAATCCCTGCATCATGATCACTCAACCCTACCGGATTCTAGTCAATAATTGAACAATACAGAAATCAAAATCTCTAAAACTTTCAAAGTGAAAGAGTAGTTCTTGAATTGATTAAGATAGAAATTAGTCCCCTGAATCAAATGAGACCACTCGGGTTGCTGTACGATCATTCGTTCCCTCGCCATTTGAGAAAACCTCGTTTTCTGGTAATGAAATCGGCCAGTTGAACAGCCGATCTGCAAAGATCGTTCAATGGGGAGCTATTTAGCTGGCGGCAGCCCAAGTAATTTTATTTTGAGTGCAACCACAAGATATTTCGACGCGTGGTGTGGTGTTAGATTATGCACCACTGCCTCTAATATAGATGCTATGGCATTAGCAAACTGAATTAAACTTTTAGCAAACTGAATTAACCTTTTCGCAGTCGGAATTAAACCTTTCGCAAATACAATTAACCCTTTCGCAATTAGAATTCAACTTTTCGCAAACTGAGTTAAACCTTCTGCAAATACAAGTGAACCTTTCATCAAATTAATTCTCTGCAGTAAAAATTATCAGAAGACATGAGTCCGAGTCCCCAAAACAATACCTTGTAACTCCCCCGTGGGCTGCAAAACTTTCTTTGTCCTTCTCCGAGTAGCGTCACCCTTCTCTACCCGTCAACTACAGTTATACCAGTGTTCGTAGGTTTTTTTTAAATTTATTTATTTTTATTTTTTGGTGTTGTGAGGAAGATTGTTGTGGTGATGAGCGACAGCGATTCAAATAGTTCGGTCAGAGAACCTTTAAAATGATTCGATGGGACACTAAACCACAATTTTAAACAGTTTTTTCGGGTCTCCTCTGCAATGTCTCCCTTCTTCTTCGTGAAAGTCAACGTTTTCACGAAGGAGTGATGGTCGAATTAGTAGTGAAAGTGACTCACCTCCTGATATTAGGAACACAACTCGAAGAAGACGCTGACGATTTAATTGTAATTGTGAAAGGTTCAATTCTTATTGCGAAAAGTTTAATCCAGTTTGCGAAAGGTTTAATTCAATTTGCGAATGCTATAAACCACACGTTTACTTTGAAGGGCTATCAAAGACCTCTGTGTAACAATTTTTGGTGTATTTAAAGATTTTTCCTAGTAAGATTTCATGCTCATTTCAACTGTTTAGTTCAGCTTTAAATTTCCTTTGAGGATAATTCAAGGATTATCCTCTTTTTTCAGGACATATTTTAGGATTGTTTCCGGAATTTTAGCTGCACCACAGGACTCGATTGCTCATTAAATAAAGTTTGAATAGCACATGATAAACATTACATTTCTATGGATATCATTCGTTCGTGTGGTTCGAACTGAAAACAGCAGGTCATTAGGGAATCATTATTGGAACTCTTTTTCCGACGACATTCGATACTTGAACAATAAAACTTTGTTGGCAGTATCCAATCTGTACGGTACATCGTTAAATATATCAACGATGAAAATAATGGTCTGTTATGACTTATTTTAGTTCGAAAAAAACCTTTTAAACTCCAGTTACTGGAAGAAAATTGTAACAAAGATGTTATTACTGAAATATTCGTTGCGGGAGGTTTTTAGTAAGTTGATAAGTATAATGGGATAAAATGGAGCTTAACACCGAATGTAAGTTGGTTTATTTTGAGAGTGAGGGCTGCGGCGTCTTTCCCGAGAGCCGTGAAGGGTTGTGGTCGGAAGGGAAGTGTATTGAGTTATGCGAATGAAGAGGGGGAGGAAAAAAAATCTTGGATGGAGAATGAAGTTACCTTGAAAAAAGGAATTCTTAATAGGGTTGGGACGCGGTCAGGCTAAAAATATGACCTTTGGAGTGCACGCCATTCCCCCTCCCTCCAACTCCTTCTCCGTGTATATCGTCAGGGAAATGTGATTTACACGGAATTCACCTGGGCCGAGCGATGATAAAAAAAATGGAAGCCGGGCGGCTCCTTTATTGAAAGCCACATTTCAGCCTCGTCTTCTTCTTGATGCTGTCCCGAAAACGATGGGCTTTCACCACCCAGATGATGTAGTTATCTGTCAAGTGAAGCAGAGCCGAGTTGGTTGTATTTGCATCTCATATACTGACATACTGATTTAGAATTTAAGAATTTGAGATTTATGATCTAAGAAAGAAAACTGCTTGAAATTGTTCTGTGTCAGGTAGCCCTTCTACGTAAACCACTGATACATCTAGATTGGTACGACGATCTATATTGAATCTGTGGTACATCATCTTGTCACCTCTCGCCTCTGTACCTTGTAATTGCTTCCAAGATAATACTTGAGCTGCCGTCAGCGACGCCCTTTTTCTAGGATCTCCCCTTGAACAGGCTTTGCAGCCCGTGTCATCATCTCGATCGTCTACCCGCCCGATTTTCGGACTCGAAGTTGAGGTTCTTCAAAAGAGGAGCGACCGGTTGATAGCACGGCAACTCGAGCGGTGCCACTCCGTTCAACGAACTACTTTCTATCCTAATCCAACATGAGAGAGAGAGAGAGAGAGAGAGAGAGAGAGAGAGAGAGAGAGAGAGAGAGAGAGAGAGAGAGAGAGAGAGAGAGTATATTTTAAAGTCAAACAAAATAAATTATACAGCTTTGAAAAAATGTATACAAAAAATATTATTGTCTTGCATTAGGCATAGCCCGTGTCGCCAGACAAGAGCAATGTTAACCCTCTAAAATAAATTAATACAGCTCTTCAAATAAATGCAAACAATACAATAGAAAAATATATTTAAAAAAAAAAAAAATTAAATACATTTCAGAAACATCTAGATTCTAGAATGGCACATATGCACTTTTTAGCAAAGTAGAGCAGTTATCAGCTCCTACCTGGATAAGCCATGAATAAATTCTTTTTTTATAAGTGTCACGAGAATAACAATTTGGCGATTTCATGTATGTAGGTAGGGAATTAAACAATATATAAATAAGGTAATGCGAACTTCTGGTGGTAAGAGTTAATGCGGGGCGGGGGTTTACAACTTTATGTTCAAGTAAAAACCGAGTTGGGTACTGGTGAGTGGATGAAGCGGAGACAATGTGGGGTTTTCTGTGGTACAAGAGGAGAAGATTTTTCACAAAAAGCTGCGTTACGGTGAAAACCTTGGCTTCGTCGAATAACTTGTGGGAAGAGAAACGAGGGTGCTTACCGTGCATAACTCTCAAAATCTTTCTATGCAAAATATTGAGGTTCTTCATCACTGTCTGGCCAGCTCCACCCCAAATCGAGATAGCGTACTGCAGAGTGGACTGTACAAGTGACAGGTATAGCAGCCTCAGACGCTCCTTAGATATTGCTGGTCTAACATTTTTTAATATCGGTATAAATTTCCTCAGTCTACCACACAGATACTCGACGTGCTTGGACCAATTCAGGGACGCGTCCAGTACTATCCCCAAGTATTTATATGATAAAGTCATTTCTAGGTGCGGACATTTACAGTGTTCAGTGCCAGAGCAAGCGAAATGCAGTTTTAAGACTTGTTCCTGAGGAAGGGAGGCCAAGTTTCCAAAAACCATATATTTGGTTTTTTTTTCATTTATGGTAAGAAGGCTTTCAGCCATCCATTTGCTCACTATATCCAAAAGAGCCTGCGCTTGCGCAAAAAGTTCGGGCCAGTTAGTGCCTCGTATTAAGAGGGCAGTGTCATCCGCAAACAAAAAGATTTTCCCCAAATCGGAAACGGTCGATAAATAGTTGATGTAGATAAGGAACAAAATTGGCCCCAATGTACTTCCCTGTATAACCCCATATTCAATATTCTTTGGCTTACCAGTATAATTTCCTACAGAGACGACCTGTCTACGGTCTTTGAGGTAACTTGAAAACGATGCAAGGCTAGGTCCACTGATCGCCACCGATTCCAATCTTTTGAGGAGGAGAGATCGATCAATTGAGTCGAAGGCCTTACATATATCCAGGCAGACAAGAATGGCCTTGGAATTTTCATCCTTTATTTTGTAAAGCTCGGAGGTAAGTTCAAAAAGTGCATCCTCGACACCCCTACCAGAACGAAACCCATATCGAAAAGGGCTCAGAATATTGTATTCCTCCAAGTAGGAAACTAAGTTTTGTTTCACCCATTTTTCAAGTAATTTAGATATTACGCTCAGCATCGAAATGGGTCGAAAATTATTTGGGTCTGTTTTGCAGCCACCCTTGTGTAGCGGAACAACTTTTGCAATTTTGAAAATATTGGGGAATTCCGATGACGAGATGCTTTGGTTGATAATGTGAGCAATGGGCTTAGCAAGAACGGAAATATATGTTTTTATTATTTTCCCTGGATACCGTCGTAACCAGGTGCCGAGCCCCCCTTCATTTGGTGACTAAGCCTTACGAGGTTTTCTTCGTCGATTAAGGGAATAACAAACACATTGTTTATAGGTGACGAGTTGGATCTCTGGGAAGGAGAACATAACGATGGAGGAGTTGTATTCCGAATTTTAGTTGCCAGGTTCTCACCGACTGTGCAAAAATATTCGTTCAATACATCACAGGCTTGTTGACAGGCTGAATTTTCGGTCATAGATTCCTGTTTTGAAATTCCTGCGGCAAAAGGACACAATTGAGGGCTTCTGTCCGACCTCCCCAACGCTTCATTCAAGACCTTCCATTCCTTACTTGGGCTTCCCTTTGCTTGCTCAAATCTTTCGTCGAAATAATCACGCTTCGCTTTCCTAATTAGCATTTTGAGAAAATTTCTATAATTTTTATAGTAGCTCTTTAGGTATCGATTGTATGGCTGTGCCGAAAGTTTCAATTTGATCCTATCTCTTTTTCGGATTGCATTTACTAGCCCAGAAGTTATCCATGGGGTTAGTTTTCTTTGTTTAGGAGGCACATACAATTTATACTCGGTTGACCTCTGTATCAGGTCATTCAACAGCATAATAAAGACACTGGCTGCTTCGTTGACATCCGACACCATAGCCAGTTCCCAACTTGTATTCTGAAAATTATGTTGCAGTTTTTGGGGGTTTATTATTTTTCGAATTGAATTCGAGCCAGGAGGAAGATCTGTAGATTTAAATTTGTCATTAACAAAAGACAATGCTGTTACGAAATGGTCGGTAATATCACATCTAATTACACCTGCTACACATCGATGGTTCGTCGACATCGACATTATATGATCAATACACGTAGCCGAGGTTTCAGTAATTCTTGTTGGAACAGTGATGTGTTGGGTGAAGCCTATTGATGCCATAGTTTCAAAATAATTGTTTGCATCCGCACTATCTGATAGAATGTCAATGTTCATACCCCCTGCAATGATACAGTACCTATTTTCTTCCTTGACTAGCTTGGTTTCCTTGACCAGATCATCAATAAAGCCTTGAATATTAGAGCCAAAACCTGTTCTATAAACAGCCAGAATAGTGTACTGAAGGTTTTTAACAGAAAAATCAATTCTCAAGGCCGTAGAATTATACATGGAGATATTTTTTACATTATACGAAAAGCACGATTTACCATAAAATATGACTCCATCGTTTCGATTACGATGGTTTTCTGATTGAAAAGCGGAGTATCCAGGTAAATTCCTCAAATTTCCTACGTGTTCCCACCAGACTTCTGTTAAAATAATGAAATCAGGATTGCTCGACTGGGAATCCAGCCATAAGCAAAACTCATCAAAATTCTTATTATAACTTCTTAAATTTAATTGCAGCAGTAAAATATTATTATCCTCCGTTAAATTACTGAAGAACCTTAAATTATCATACAAATGACAATTATCTGGATCCTCCTGGGTATCCATAGCGTTATTCATCGTGTAACCGTATTTATATTAGACTGACCTTGGGCTGTTTTACTTTTGAGGTTTTAGGTTTCCCAGTTCTTCAAAGTTCTGTATTCTTATGGCTCGATCCCCTTCCACCTTTCTCACGTAAATGTTATGGTTTCTGACCCAAACATACTTGAATCCTATTTCTTTAGCTTTGGCTTTTGTACTGCGGAGCAATTCGGCGCGAAATGAAGTCAAATTTTCATTGACGAAGATTTTCTCTTCCAACCAACCACTGTGTAATTTTTTCGCAGTAAGAGATTTATCAGACTTGGCGGCACGGATAAGTTCTTCGCCAATCGCCTTGGTGGGCATCTGTGCAAGAATCTTTCGAGGACGATCCTTAAGGGCTGGTCCAACTCTGAAGGCTGTGCATATCGGGCCGCAATCAACGCCCAAAAGCATTGAAACATCCTTGATTATGTCTACGCAGTTCTCGTTCCTCGTATCAGGAACGCCGTGTACCTCCACATTAGCACTTCTTGACGCCTGCTCAAGATAATCAATCTTCGGTTGAAATTCTTCGATGGCCTTTTTCAATTGATTATTTTCCTTGGATAGATCAGCTACAGTTTTTTTCAAGGTCGACACTTCCGTCACTAGGTTGTCGAATTGGGTGCCAATATAATTCATAGATTCTTTGAGCTCTCGCAGATCTTTAGTCACGGAGGACATTTTATTAAGTTTCCGATTGATCTCGAGCAATACGCTGGCGGACAAGTTCCTGTCCAATGGGGCCGAGTCAGCACCCACCGCCTCCTCATCCCTCTCACTCACCTGTCCCTCGTCTGAAGACTCATCTCCACTTTCTTCCGGATCATTCAACTTTTTTTTACATGCGTCGCATTTCCATTTATCTCTAACTTCTTTTCTCATCTTCCGAAAGTTATCAACGGATTTGATACGGGTGTAGGCTGGATGAAATCCCTTCCTACATTTCACGCATCTCGCAGTTTTTTTCGGAGAGAATAGATCTCTCGAACACTTCGCGCAGTCCATCCCTACGAATGAGATAAGGTTTGAACAACACGATCTGAACTTCACGCTCAAGATAATGAGTGTTCCTATCTATGAGTAACTTCGATTTGGCTGAGCGATAAACAAGAGTGACGAGGACGAAAATAGCGATTAAAAGGACAGATAACCCACGAAACAACACCGTAAAAACTACCGTACTACTACCATAAAAACTACCGTATTACATGAACAGTTTCGCTTCCGAGTCTGCGTAGCAGCGGAAGCCAAAAAATGTTTGTTGTCCGAATTCAAAATTTCCACTCTGATTTTGCGTTCCATAACCTACTGAATAAATTTGGTTCCGTGTCTGACAGTGTGTCTGTGTGTCAGTCTGCCTGTCTGTCTGTCCGCACTTCCTTGTTACAGCTTTGACTTCTACAATTTTTAATGAATTTTGAGGGACTATGAGGATAAGGTCTCTTGAGGTCCCATAGGAATTTTATCTCAATATAATACGCTCTGCGCATGCGCTAACGTGAAATTCTTGAAACAGCCGTAATTTCCACATTTTTTAATGAATTTAGCTCTAATTTTGAGGGATTATACGTAAAATAACTTCAATTTATGGGGAAGTCTTCTCATTGTTGCCGTCTCTAGAAGACAATTCAAGGGATGGATGTACACTGATCAGCAGAAGGACGCTTGTGGCTAATTAGTTCCCTAATCGATCCTAATTATAAATGGAACTTGTCTTACGGCAACTGGGATAAAAGTAAGTGCAAGGTATGTAAAGTGGTTTACTGAAAGGGGAATAGATTCCCCTTATATTATATTATATTATTATATTCCCATTATTATTATTATATATGTCACTGGACCCTCGAAAATGATCCCAATCGTCCTCGCTGTCCCACTGTCCTTCTTCCCAATCAGGATCCATTTGTTAAGGAAATAGAGAATAAAACTCGTCGAGCTTGTAACTAACACTTTCACTTTTAATTTGACAATAAGTATGAGTACTGCTTGAATCAAAAACAGTTAGTAACAGATAACTACACCCAGAGAGCCGAACAACACACACATACCTCTGAACACGGAGACTGCTCACCGAATACTGCCTCCTCCCTCTTTCACAAAATGGATTCTAGGGTAACAGTTCAAAATAACAAGTTCCTGGGTGGAGCTCCTGAGATGACTCAAATGAGTATTTACTAACTTAAGAAAGAATGTAAGTAATATAATCTTCATATCGGTCACATATATATATCTATTAATTTGTCAAAATTTCCAAAAACCAAAATTAATTTTCTCTTTAATATGAAAAAGGCAAAAGGCGAAATATTAAAAATAGTTTGCGTTGACTGTTACTGTATCTGTCTAAAACTATTGTGATTCTATACACATTTATATAATGTAAAAGTTCAAGTGATGATCCGCGGGTTTTTTTAATTCAAGTTGGAGAGTAAAGGTTATTTTAATGATAAACCAAAACATAATTTCCAGGTGGGTCTTACTAAACGAGAAGTACCGTTAGCGGTTGTTGGTGATTTGTCAAAGGAACCGAATATGAATGGGATAGTAACAGGAATGCAGTTAAGTAACACAGTTAGGCACGAAATTGATCAACGGTGCATACGGAGAAACCTTCAATAAGCGAACGAAGAGAGAAACGTAGGGTTTTTCCAAGAATACCTCTTTGAATGGTTTATCAATTAATATGCTGAGGATTCGAACTTCAACCCCCAGTAATCGCCCATAGCAGAACATTGAGGCACAGAACTACATATGCAGGGTGGTTCTTGATGAATTGATAAGGACTTGAAATATCCTCGGTCTGACAGGTGTTGAAACAACGCACAAAAAAAAAACAGGTTTTACCTATTTTCCGTTCATGATTTTTCGAAAATGTGACACAGATGTCGGCAAAGTTCGAGTATGTTCGTGACCAGCCGAAGTCAAGAACCATCTCTCCCGGTAAGGTCAAGTGGCAACAAGTCCTGGCTGACGTAATTATCAGTCTACCTCCTGCCGTCTACCGATGATGTTGTTTTGTGGACCAGATTGCCTTCCTTCGAAGTCTTTGGGTGTATGATCCCTTCATTTTACCAATGAATCTACCTCTAAATTGGGTAATTCGGATATTTCGAATTACTGAATGCGGAAAATCGGAAAGCTCAAGATAGCGGGCCAATAAGAGCAAAGTGGAAATAGCAAACAGAAAAAAAGCGTGGCTATAGCATATTCCATGTTTTTTTTAATTTCAGCCGCAGGCTCTAAGCGGTAAGAATCCGGGGTCCAGGGGCCTTGCCCCTGGCGAGGCGCCCAGCGCCGATTTTTTCTTATTTTGTTTCCACCCACATCTATTTCTAGGGGGTTATGCCCATTAATGATTATAATTTTTATTGTTTTCGTAGTCTCTACACCTCCCTACAATGATACCAGCACTTTTGTTGTCAGAGACCAAAACTAAAAGTAACAGTTTCTAAAATGTGAATTTTTTTTGTGCACGCACGGTCAACTGGTGGGGGTGCTCAGTAGGATATTTCTTGTAGATAGACAAGCCGGCCAACGATTTCCAGGTAGATGATTCGAATAGGGGAGCTCGAGCAACGTGATCGCGATGGTCGTGGCGTGCGGTTCCGCAGATAAATCATTCTTTGTATTACGGAAACAAAGAGAAGAAAACTGGGCGGTAATAGTCGGGAAGTGTTGTTCTGTTGTGCCATCACCCTCCACAACCTCGCACCAGAATGAAAATCATCCCACCAGTAAGCAGAGAACCAGCGCTGCCCACAGCTGCGATAATGCGCGGATGGCGTGAGGTTTGTGAACACTCGGCCGTCTCTCCATCATCAACTTGGCCGCTCATCGCTACTCAAAATCGGGCTGTGTTATGGAAGGTCTTCGAACACACGAAAACTACTTTCGTTCATCAGCCATCTCCTCTCCAGACCAAAGTTTGTCTCGTGAGGAGCTCCGTCGCTTTAAACCCGACTGAGCGGCGATAACATCCAAAGTAGTCAGCATTCCAAGCCAGTCAACATATGTTCGATATCGATTAGAAAGTGTTCTGATAAATTTAGCACGAGCTCCCTATCTATCGCGTTCCATACCCTCTTTACCTATAGCCATTCGGAAGTTCACGATACCCTACTATTCTGCATCTTCGTGAGTTATATGTGCTCAAAGTAAGGCAAATATTTCAGTTTCAATAGTGTACGCTCGTGAACAAAATTGATATCAAGCCCGAGCATAAAAGCAGTGTCACCCACACTCGTAAGCAAACTCGTCATATATTCAACTGTCTAAACGTTGTACTGAACGTGCTACAAATGATGCTTATAGTGAAGTTTTGTTGTTCATTTACACTCATAAAGCTAAACATGACCCATATTAGAAGGAAAGTTTTGACTACAATCACAGAAATTTACCTGCATAGAGTTTTTTTCATTTAAATTGATTTTTGTTTATTGCAAGAAGAATTACTGAAACCAGCCACTAAAGGTTCTTATGAACCTATTTGGTTAGCAGAAGAAAATTTACTTTAAATTCGTTGAAGATATTTTTACTTGTGCCATTTTCTTTCTATCAATAAATTGATATGGTATTATGTTCTATTCTATGTCCCACGAGTGTTACCCGAACCGACTCCTATATGTTCTACAACTCACCTCCGACCAAAAGTGCCTTTAGCAATTTAGAGCCCTTTTTTCCGAGTTATTCGCGATTTAGGATTTTAGTGTGTTTTCACTAAAACTGTCATAACTCCCTCCATTTTGATAGCTCAAATTTGAAGACACCGTTCAGAAGAGTGTTAAATTTTCTATGTATTTAATGTCAGAAAACATTTCTTTATTGTATCGAAGAAGGGCGATTGCCGCGCGAAATGGCAGTTTCGTCCAAAATCTTAGAATCGCCTGTTTTTCATCTCGCCTAGCAACCCCATGCCTCCATAATGTCAGCGAAAAGATGGATGCAACTCATCGCAATCAATCGTAAATGAACACAATCAACAGCTTAGAAATGCCGTAGACGCTGTTCACAAACGAACGGGATCATGCATCCAACAAAACTCAAATCGTCACTTGAGAGGTCTGCCGTTCTCACCATTCGATTCAGCGAGAAAAGTTACGTACACACAGAAAAAAATGCATCCGTACACCCAATTGGCTTTTCACAAATATTTTAGCTGCACCTCATGACCCTAGAAAAATCGGACTAATAACGTATTTCAAGTCAAACAATTTTCCAACTAAACAAACCAGGCTAAATTGTCATCAAACGTACACGAATTCATTATTATAATGGCAAAAAAGTGTTCGTACAGTCCAAAGACCCTAAAAAACCGAGCTCAAAAAATGGAGTGATAGGTAGTGGGCTCTTCTTTTTGCTGATAACGTTACAAATAGGGCTTTACCTGGTCGACGAGTTTCTTAGTCATACTGGATGGTATCTGGGAGCACTCGTGCCACGCAGGTACCTGGAGTACATACAATTCAATGCACTTGCAAATAACTAAAACAAACGATGAAAATCTCCTCAGAATCGTTTGTTTGAACATTGTTTAGGAATTGCTTTAGGGCGCAAACAGTTTCTGTCAAGTCTTCGGCCTTTGAACGGTCTGGAACGGTACACGTATGTATTCAGTCATTGATTTTTTCTCAAGTTTGTTTTAAACCTCACTAACCTGGATCAATTCTAATAGGTTTCCCTATGGGACTTCCATGACCGAGACCGGAAAAATACTGATCTCTTGATTTTCAGGATTTTAGACTTCTGATAGTTGCTATTGCGGGTGGGAGGAGTCTTGATTGATCCTGCACTTTTTTGTGTGCACTCTAGCTTCCTTGTGGAGAATATCTTCTTCCTCTTTTCTAAAACGGATGGCTCTAGTGTTTGAGGTTTGAAATCAGAAAAATAATATCATCTATCAATCTTGCATCTAGAATTAATTCCCATTCCTTTTGAATACATGTAATTGCAATTCCCATTCCAAGTTCTGTAATGGTAATTGAAAATGAAACTACTTTTTCTGATTACATGTGAAGGGAATTCAAAAACCCATTAAAATTACGTGTAATCGGAAAAAGTAATCGCAATTTCGATTACCATTATAGGAATTGGAATTGAGTAATCCCATTACAGGCCTGTAATAGGATTACAAGTGAAAGGGAGATTTCAAGCAGTTTTGGGCAAAATCAAAGTTCTTGGTTGTTTCGGTCAAAAAAAGATACTTTAAGAGCAATTAGATCACAATTTTTCAAATTCGGATAACATTCTACCGTACGATTGGACTGGTAATGAACTCATAATTACTTTCCCGGAGATGTAATTTTTCAACGCAAGCAAGATATTTTAATAGAAATCCTGCTAGTTAATCCAGGTCATCTCAGGTGTAAACCAACTCAAAACTGCCCAAAATCATTGAGAAACTTATAAAACTTTACCGACTGCTCCGCGGACCCCTCCCTTTAAGATTATGACATCGGCCAATAAAAAAATGAAAGACTTTGATTTAGCCCAAAACTGCATAAAAATCTCCTGTAATGGTAATCGAAATTGCGATTACTTTTTCCAAATTGGAATAGGTTTCATGAATTCCCATTACACGTAATTTAATCAATGGAATTTTCTTGTTCAAAGGCCTGAATTCTGAGTTTTGACTGTGGCTGGTGTTAGCCAAGGTGAATTTCCATGATAATAGCAGAGTAATTTGAAAATTAATCATTACTTGAAGTAATCATTACCTTCCAACTCTAATATAAAGTACCCCATTAAGGATTCTTAGGTGTTTGATATTGTGATGAACGGTCACAAAGAATGTTAAAGGGCATTTTCAGTTTTGTATCCGAAACCCCATGGTTAGTTCAGTTCTCTGAATGAAACTCGGTGATTCCCCAACTAGATTAAACTCCTAATGAATTCACTTGGCTGCGCTTGTCAAAAGCATGGAGGAATCCTAAATATCTCAATCGCATGCTCACTCTACTGTTCACCTGTGTGACGGTTCAGGGTAGGGTTTCGCGAGTAGAAGAGATCAATGTACTTACAAGTTCAACCGAGTGGGTTGATGGAAAACTGAGCGAGTCTCTGTGTGGTGTGTAGCTGGCTGTAGCGGTGTGGCCCAAGGGGGTTTCCATATGCCCAATTAACCCGGGAGGATGAGGGAACCCCTCCCCGACTCACTCCACTTCTACTCTGCCCGCCCCGCTAATTGCCAATTCTACGCACTGGGGCAGGTGAATATAAGCGCCCCATTCAAGGAGCCTCTTCAATAAATTCCCACCTGAGAGGCCCTGGACCTGTAGGCCCTACGACGGAGCAATCGAAATTATGCGCAATTTTCGGGCTGATTCGCAGCTATTCCACCGCTGCAAACTAAATACCGCGAGGAAGTCTTTAGAACAGTCAACCAATCAAGAACAAGTTCTAACCATGCAGCTCTCAAATTATTGAAAGGTAGGTGGGATTGAGCACAGTGAGTGTGATGGATATGGTTAGTTGGCCCCTTCCCGATTTTAGAATCTGTCGCCTTGGGAGATGAGTCGGATGCCTGCTAGCGTCTGAATCATCCACTGAGCGTTTCGGAGCATTAATTAATGTATCCACCTGCTCGGAACGGGCAACTATACCATTCCATCACCTCACAACATATACGATAACGATCAACAGCATACTGAGAAGGACTAAAAAGACTAAAAAAGGAGCAAATCTAGATATAATTGTCTAAATAATTTTATCATCACAGTAAGAATTCAACAGGTGAGATGGGGTCGGCGAACAAATCGAAAACGCGAACCGAACACACTACATTGGCTTCCCTGGGGATTCGGAGAAGAGGGCGGTTGAGGAGATAATTCCTGCTGGCAAATGGGACGAAGAACAAAGCAGGATTCCTCGAGCGGAGTCCTGGGGCCGAGGAACCGACATTTGACAGGAGGTCAGGGCAGTCGATGTCTCCTTTAACGAGCCGGTAATAACATTTGAGGTCCGCAGAGAGTCTCCGAGGGACCAGGGGAACTAAGCCACTACACTGGTACTGCTCATCGTAGTTGACCATGTATCCATCTCGAGGCACTCCGGTTTTGAATCCAAAGAAACGGAGGAACTCGCTCCAACCTATGGCGATGTATCGCGTAGTACAGGGACCAAACAATGCTGCAGTATTCGATAATGGGAAGCACAATCGTCCGGTAAAGCAGCACCTATGCTGATAGGTGGCTGAAGTCACGAGAAGCACGCTTCAAAAAATCAAGTTTCTTCAAGATGAAAGATGTTGAGGAAATTAATCAAACTAAAAAAGATTCGTTTTGACATTTCACAGACTACAGTAAATGTAATTACTTTGTTTAATTTTGTTTAATTTAATTTACTTATTTATGTAACGCATGCGCAGAGTGTACCGCTGATTATATTGAGATGAAATTCGTGTGGGACCTCAGGAGGCCTTATCCGCATAGTCCCTCAAAATTTGAGCTTAATTCACTCAAAATTGTGGAAGTTGTGGCTGCAACAAGGAAATGTGGGCAGACAGACAGACCGATGGACACGGAACCAAATTTGTTCAGTGAACTTTGAAACGCTAAATGCGAGTGGAAATTTTGAATTCGGACCACAAAAATTTTTTGGCTCCCGAATGTGAACACAAGGCTTCCGCTGCTTCGAAGACTCGGAAGCAAAATTAATGGACACAAGCAGAACACAACACATTCACCAATCAATCCCAACGCCTCGAATTCTTGGATTGAAGGAAACGCCACACATGAAAATTTGTGCGTGACAGTTGTAACTCTCTTGCTTTACCATGGTTGGATTTTGGCGGAGGTAGTTAGTTAAAGTGGTCTCCATTGGAATGTTAACAGAAATTTTCAAATTCGGAACCTTGTTTCACACTCCGGCCGGTAGAGGAATGGAATTACGGTTCGGAGGGATCCCTGCCTGTAAATCATGAACTAAACCTGCACTCCGAGGAACATCTGCCTTTTAGGGATTCCTCTCGCGATTTCGCTACGCACTCCTAGACGGATGCATATATGCCATTCAAATGACCCTTGTGCTTTCCCAAAACGTAATCTTTCAATAAACTCTTGATCATAGGATAGCTAATCATTAGGGAAGACTGGTCTCGTCCGAACCGCCGGAAAGGTAACATCGGGAAAAACAAATCGATCGTTCTCGCGAGTATTTGATCGCCGGTGCGGGATGGAGGTGACGATACCTGACCTTGTTTCGCAAGCGCGAGCTCAAGCTACGAAGCAAGAAGAGTTTATAAACAACATCAACAGCCGCTCGGAGCACGATAGGTGAGTTGTTCAAAATTATTAATGAATTATGCGACATCCTATATGAAGCAAATGAGGCTGGAATGAAAGAGAAAAAAAGAGTTATCGAATTGGAGTCGGAGGTGGACTCTCTCAAAAATAAAATTCTCAGCAAAACTTCTCGGGGGAAGGAGGAGAAGAGGAATATGAAACAGACGAAGAAATCCTAGCTGAAGAGACAGGCGAATGGGATAATGTAATCCAAAAAGGCCATAAAAGAAAGAAATCTGAATTACTTACCTCTTTCTAGAAGGAATTCTACAGTCAGAACAAAACCAAAAAAAGAGCCTAAACCTCCGCCAGTGTACATTGAAAGGGTTTCGTCTTTTCCAGCCTTGAAGAAAATGGTTGAGGAACAAACCGAAAACGTTAATTTTACAACCATGCCAAATGACGTGGTGAAAATTAATACTTTAGATTCAGATGGATTTCGTGCTATCACCAAGTGTTTCGTGGAGCGGAAAATCCCGCACTACACATATCAAAACAAACAGGATAGGCCCATAAAAGTGATGATCAAGGGTATTCACAAATCTTGGTCAAATGAAGAGGTCCTGGATGACCTAAGAGAACAGTTTCGGCCAACAGACGTACTCCAAGTCAGTAGAAAGCTGGAGTGGAAATCAAAAAGTCCACTGGACATGTGCATTGTTGATTTTCAAAAAGATCTGGATCTTGAAAAAATTTATAAACTAAAGCAGGTTCTCAAAGGTTGTGTAACAGTGCATCCAATCAAATCATCAAAACAACCATCACAATGTAAAAGGTGCCAGGAGTTTAATCACACCAGAAACTACTGTGCAAAGCCACCTCGTTGTGTCAAATGTGCCAAGAGGAATGTACCAAGCTCAAAGAAACTCCTGCAAAATGTGCCAACTGTTCTGGAGATCACACTGCTAATTATCGTGGCTGTCCAGCAGCCATTGAGGCCAGAAATGAGCACATGAAACTTCCTCAACGGCAGCTGCCAGGGATAGCCCAGTCAACTCAAAAGATACCCAATGCAAAGAAATTTGTGCCAAAAACGCCATTATTATGTAATAAGAAGTCAGTTCAGGGGACTACAAGAGACAATCGATTGATCCCATCAATAAAGATATACATACCAAGATAAATCAGATTTTTGAAATGGTCACACAACTTGAGTGTTAGCATCCTGGATAAGTGGGTTAGCAGGATCGAAAGTACTCGTCCTAAAAAATCAACATGAACAGTGTGAAAATACTTTGCTGGAATGCCAATGGACTCATGTCACGGATAAACGAGCTCCAATTAACTCTCAAAATCAATCGCGTTGATATTTGACTCATTTCTGAGACGCATTTCACCAAAGAATCGTATCTCAGGCGTAAGGGTTACAAGTGCTCCCAAGCTATTCATCCAAGCAATAATGCTCGTGGTGGCAGTGCAGTAATAATTAAAGAAAACTTGCACCATAACGAGCAAGTCAAAATAGAAACTAAAGCATTTCAGATATGTGCGATTGGAATCAAGACTGCTTCTTTCACGATTAATGTTGCAAGCATATATTGTCCACCGAAGTACAACACTTCACGTGAAGAATACAAGAATATCTTTTCCCAACATGGAAACCGATTCATCCTTGGAGGAGACTTCAATGCAAAGAATACTTTCTGGGGTTCAAGGTTAAATACTGAAAAAGGACGTAGGCCTTTTCAAGCAATCAATGATGAAAACTGCGAAGCATTTTCAACTGGTAAACCGACTTACTGGCCGTCTGATCCAAATAAAGTACCAGATCTGATTGACTTCTTTATTGCGAAGAACATATCAGCGAACTACCTTCTAGTAGAAGAAAACTTTGATCTTAGTTCAGATCATTCACCAATTTTACTGACGCTCAGTGATAGAATTATTCAGAAGCCATTGAACCCTGTCCTGACTAATCATAAGACTGACTGGGTGCGCTTCAAGCAGGAAATCTGCAGTCATATCGACCTGAGCCAGTCATTACAAACACCCAATGAAGTGGAACACGAACTAGAACATCTTGTTTGTAGCATACAAAATGTTGCATGGGAAAACACACCTGCAATTACACGGAAACTAAGAGGTATCAATTATCCTCGAGAAATAGTATCTGTTATCAAGGAAACACGCAAGGCCGGGAAGAGATGGCAAGTGACCAGAATCCCTAGCCATAAAACAGCGTGGTACAAGGTAGGAAGTGAACTGAGGTCCCTGATGCAGAAAATCAACGAAGAAACTCAGGAACACTATATTATGGGACTTACGAGTCATCATGATACGGATTACTCTCTTTGGAAGGCTACCAAATATCTTAAAAGGCCTATAATCCAAGCTTCACCCTTAAAAAAAGCCGATGGGAGTTGGGCAAGAAGCAATAAGACAAAGCAACCATCTAGCAAATATATTCACTCCGAATTCTGCGGGCACAGACGAACCACCCCTAGAGGACACAACCGCACTAGATCAAGAAACTAACATTCCACCTGTCACTATTAAAGAAGTAATGCACATCATCAATAAGGAAATTAGCCCGAAAAAGGCCCCAGGCTACGACCTTATTACGGGACAGATCCTTAAGCACCTTCCACGTAAAGCCATTGCAAAAATAACAATGATTATCAATGCAGTTATCAGACTCCGCTACGTACCACAATTGTGGAAGATTGCTGAGGTCATCATGATTCCTAAACCAGCTAAGTCTCCTGAGGAACCTAGTTCATACAGGCCAATCTCACTTCTACCAGTATTATCCAAACTCTTTGAAAAACTAATTCATAAACAACTAGTACCCATAATTGAAGAACGTAAGCTGTTTCCAAGGCATCAGTTTGGCTTTCGACGGAAACACTCCAAAATCGACCAAGTTCATCGAATAACACATCTAATCGAAGAAGCACTTGAAAAAAAGAAAGTCTGCTCTGCCATCTTCCTTGACGTCGCTCAAGCATTTGACAAGGTTTGGCATGAGGGACTCAATTACAAGCTGCGCAAAACCCTGCCAATGAAGTATGCTGAACTGCTCCAATCTTACCTCACCAATCGTTACTTCAGAATAAAGCAAGAAGATGCCTACTCAGAGCCACAGCTGATCACTGCAGGGGTCCCACATGGGAGTGTTCTTGGGCCACTCCTGTATGTCCTTTATACCAGTGATCTCCCAGAAATTGAAATGAACACTACAGCTACTTTTGCGGACGATACGGCGGTTCTGGCAGTTGGAGAAAATAATATCGAGTCCATCACAAAGTTAAAAAGGTCCTTTGTTTACATGGATTTCCTGCTATTTAGACATATGTCCGTGGTCTAAGCGTAGTACGAATGGTATAGTCTTTAGTCATGCATCCCTTTCAAGGGGGTTCAGTGTTGAAAAGGCTTATGTCCCTCCAAGAGTGATCTTTCGTGCCCAAAGAGCGGATGTCCCGTAAAATGAAATTATTATATTAGTGAATTTCCGAAGATAATACCTCGAAGCTGTATGTTGTTTAGGTCATTCTGTATTACTGTTGTTTTTCTTCAAATTACAGGTTTTATCATTGTTGAAGGAAGGATAATTGGACGGCATTAAGCAGTAACGAACCACCCCCCAAAAGTTGGGTTTTGAGATAAGACCATCACTGCAATGGGCCACTCCATATTTGCATTCAGCAAAAAGGAGTCATCGTTTTGACATAGTTTTCCGTGGAATATTTTAATCTAAAAAAAATCACGGAAACTGAAGCGACCTCTCTCGTTCCTCAGAATGGAACCATGTAGGTTAGTGCTCATCGTTGAAAAGATAAATCGTTGAACAAGTTGAGCAGAAAAGGACCAAGGATGTAGCCGATCCGATTTCAGCATCAATATCATGAAAACTCATTTTTTTCCAATGACTAGTAGAGAAGGCGGATAGTCGATAGTGAGACACTAACGATAGTTCGATACTATCGGTGACCAACTATCGATACTATCGGTGACCAACTATCGGTAGTATCGATAGTACAGAATATTAAAAGGAATGCCTGGACCCTATCCCCATTGTCGGCAAATAGATCAGCCTCTTCCAACGTGCATCTATTCGCACGTTCAATGGGGATGGGGTACACCCTCCTGTATTAAATACCTGTACCTACATTAACCCAGCTCAATAATAATAATTGTTTAGAGTCAAATAGATAATAATTTACTTCAATCAAATACCGAATAGGTTAGTAAGGTATACATGAGTTAGGTAAATCATAAATATTTTCAAGTAGAAAAAAGTGAAATATGGAAAAATGTCCTTTTTTAATACTGAGAAATTTGAAAGTTATTGAATTTTAATTAGTTGGAAAAGGAATAGATATGTGATAATTTGAATGAAAACTTGAGAGGTTTAAAAAAAGGCAATGAGGCATGAGGTTGTAGCAAGTACCATATTTATAGGCAAATAATTATCTTTTCACCTACAATCGAGTTCTCTAACTTCTTATACCATTCGTTAAATCTTTATTAAAACCCAGGTTTTTTACACCCCCCTGAGGTTTTCTAGACCTATCCACTGTTGTTCCCACTCAATGAATTTGAGTTGTGAATAGGAGGAACCGTAGATCTATTATAGACGCCTTTCAATTCTTAGAATGAATTAACTTTCCTTCAAGTGCAGCTTTAAATTTCAAGGGAAGCGGGCAGAATTATTTCGTATTCCCACACATCGATAGTCAGCCGATTATCGATAGCGTGAAACTATCGATATATCGATAGTCCAATCGACTATCATTCTTCCTTTTTTTTTTTTTTTTTTTTTTTTTTTGAAATTTTTATTGTACCAAGTAATAATTTATTAACAATATTATATTGAAAATAGGGATAAATATACAAAACTAAGATACATCACTGAGTTTTGTCCTTTCTGACTGATGGTTCTTCCACTCAACCGCTTCACAAATATGCAAGATCAAGTGGTTTGGTACGCTTTAGTCTTCTGGTGACGTCACTTGTGTCAAGGAGATGGACAGCTTCCTCGTTGACGTGATATCTTAGCCGTTGGAGATGACTCACAGCTTGTCGCTTTATAGCCTCGATAACTGTTTCGATCTGAAGTTCATGATGGAGACGTTCATTTCGAAAGTACCATGGTGCATTCACAACAGTTCGTAGCACATTATTTTGAAAACGTTGGATGATATCTCGATTTGATTGAGCTGTGCAGCCCCACAGCTGGGCTCTATAGGTCCAAACCGGTTTCAGGACCTGGTTGTACAGGGTTAGCTTATTCTGGATCGACAGCTTCGACCGTCTCCCCATTAGCCAGTACATTTTCCTGAATTTGAGTAGGAGTTCTCCCTTCTTTTTCTTAACATGGGCTCTCCACCTGAGCCTGGCATCGAGCGTCATACCGAGGTATTTAGCTTCGTTAGCATACGGAATAACCTTGCTATTTAGGTAACCGGTACATAGTCAATTTTTTTGTTCGTGAAGTCGACGTGTACCGATTTATTTTCATTAAGGCAGGGTATGTTCTGGTAGAATGATACTTTCCGCGGAATGGATGGAGAACATCGATCCCCGATGCTTCCTACTCCACACTAGATGCCCAACTAACAATGTCTTTGGAGTGGAGAGGGCCCTTCGCAGTAGAACTGCCTTAAGCTCCAGAAATGTGAGCCAATCACGCTCAAAAAGCACATGTACCGGACGAAGTGTTAAACTGCTACGTTCATGTTTGGAGAAGTGAACCGGAAATTTCGAGTGGCGCCATATCGACTTTATCGATTGGTAAAACAGAAGCTTCAGTAACTGGGTCCGTATTTAAAATATTAGTTTTCCTAATAGTATTATGATGAAAGGATCATTCGGTTTTGATTGTAGGGTAACGTCTTAGCAAAGTGAGCCTTTGAAACTTGACTCGAGAATACGTTTATACGGAGCGCCGTGGCCCGGGTCATTCGAAATCACTTACCCCCGTTCAGCCCTTTCCCCGAGCATCCGAAGTCGGCTCCTCGCGTATCAATCGCCCGGCAATTTCCTCCTCGAGAAGAACGAGCTTATCCATTGATCTTTGATCAGACCCGAATCGCCCATAAACCCAACAACCGGGATTTCCCCTGCTCATATTTCAATGAAATCCCAAGAAAACCGCGTTACATTTGGACCGTCGAACGTCAAGTTCATTGGCCGGTTTATTGAATCCCGTATCAAATCTCTCGATTACTAATTCGAGAATCCACGAAGTTGATGATGAGGATGATGAATCAATAGAGAGAGCTTTTGGTGATAACGGGTCACGGCAGCTTACCGTCATCCCAGAGGGAGCAACGCGATGTCCCAGCGGTTAACGACTATCCGGAAATTGAGCCCGTTAGCGTGCCTTTTACAGTCACGAGAAGGACTGTGAACTAACGCTATGTTGAGATGTTTAAAGGTGAAATTCGTATGGAGAGGACCTAGTCAAAAAAAGAATACTCAATGTATATATTTAAACAACTTCAATTATGGTGAATTTCATTACTGAAGTTCCTTGTGGTGCAGAGTTCATTTTTGAGTGCCGACCTAACCCTCAGTCCCTCACGATTGTTGTTGGTATGACAAATCAATTACAAACGAGCTTTGTAAAATTAGAAAAATTCAATTACTTGATGTTATGTGATGGGGTGGCAATGAAAATGCAGTTGTTCATGTCATATCGTTTTTATTATTAAAAAAAAAAAATTAACTTCTTCGAAGAAAAAAAATTAAAGCTGGTTCTCAAAGTGCCCTCCTCCTTGCTGTATGCATAGGCGGCATCTGTTGCTCGCGGACCGCGTGACCTTTCGCAAAGTGTGCGCGTTTTGCATCAGCATTCCGCACTCCAGTATTCTAGAACAACTTATTTAAAATACCTCGGTAATTTATTTTGATTCCCTGTGGTGATCGTTGGTGATGCTGCAAATCAAGTTAAAAATGGGAAACGGCAAACCTATCTCGCAATTGTTATTGTTAATGCTTGTTACATAACCTTGCAACTCCATTATCGTAGGGAATACAATGAGAGTGAATCCATAATGAAAACAAAAGGTCGCACCGATTTTCCAACGTAAGGAGCTGATATCTGAGGGAAAACGTGGATTTGGAGCGACAAAATCAAGTTTTTTTGGATTGAACGCAGTTTTTCTCCCGAAACTTCCCTATAAACATGTTTTTTATTATACCGTTAGAAAGCTGACAGTTTGAGGAGGTTTTTCGTGAAGAGTGCCCGACGATATCTCAATTAATTATAGGCAAACACTTAGCTTGAAAAATGGTAATTCCCGAAATAATTTTAAAATTAAGACTTTGGCCTATTTTTTACCAATTGAAAAGACATACAAAAATCGCGTTTTCCATTAAACGATTAGGAAATTTTACGATCTTTCCAACGGTCTCCTCAGATTTGAAATTGCTCTAAGAACAAGAGAGTTATATCCGTTTTAGTGAAAAAAGGTCGATAACGCGACTAAAATCTTAAAAAATAAAAAAAGCGGAGTAAAAAAAAAGTTATGGGACAAAAAATGTTGCAAATTAGTTGTAGAATCGACCCCTGGATTTTTACCTATCACAAGTGTAGACACCCTGTATACTACTATTTTTTCCCCTCTTGAGCCTCCAACCTCCATGGGAATCGCCGTTCAAGTCTTTCAATTTAGGTGAGTGGAACAGCACAAATTAGCTTAATTTTAGCAACAGTAAATACTAAGGTTTCCTTGCAAAATCTCACTTGATACAAGCAGATCTCACTCCCCACAATTTGAGGGGCCATAGGCTGGATACTGTAGGGAGTAAGGTTATAGCCTTTCACCGCCTTACAGGCCACAAATCAATTGAAACTGGTTGAACCACAATGTTGTCAACGAACTTCCAACAACAACACTGATTGTAAACAAGTGCGATCAAGTTTCACTTGACACAGTCAGAATGTTACTGGAGTAGGGAGTGCGAGTTGAAAAACCCACACAGGTGCCTCCAGGGATTGGTTTTCCCGGTAGAACTGACTGGGAAGGTATAGGCGAAATCCAACCACCAGCGTTGGGACCATCTTGAATGAGGGATGTCAACAAATCAGAAGCAACTTCATAAACACCCTTTCCTGCCTGTTGGGGTCTACTTTTCAAAACATTGTGGAGAGTGAGGAGGAGTGTGACACTGAAATAATGGGCTGATTTGATCCAATTATTTATCCTAAGGCGGATATCCATTGTAGATGGTATGTTCTTTCATAGTGTAAGTGGATATAACAGGTGTGGGAGTGACGAGATGTGAGATGGTGATGTAGGAGGAGAGGGGGGGCGGGGTTGGCATGAGAATATTTCTTGTAACATTGAAGGGAAAAGAGAGAGACAGTGTGAGTGTGAGACTGAGAGGGAGCCTGTTGCCTGTGAGGGCCTCCCCTCGTGTTTTATGGGCGCATAAAATGCAGCCGCGGATGCCATCGAATTGCGTTCCGACTCGCTAGAACCTTCTCAACAGGCTCACATCTCTGAAACCGGGAACTTGGTAAGTGCCGGAATTGACCCTCCCCCTTCGCTCAACCCCCGAGCGAGCAGTAATTACCCCGACTGAACAGTACATATCCAGATCGAACAATTATTATCCCCACAGAACAGTAGGTACCCCTATTGAACAACTGAACTTACGATTGAACAATCACAGAGCACCAATAAACCAATCACAACCAGGGTCAGCAAAGCTTAACACATTTTCACACGGACTCAACCACTTTTAAAAAATGTTTCAAAAAGATCTACTAACAATTGACTTTTACAACAGCCAGTACGATCTCAACTTCTGGTACTGGGATCAAATCGTCCCCCTGGACTCAACAGCAGTGATTGAGTAACTACATCATGGTGACGATTATCACGACAACGAGATGCAACAACAATCCCAATACTCAAAAATCACTTTCCTTCTCATATTGGACAAAGGTGCTTACGAAATATCAACAAATTCTTTCATCTTTATATCTGTGAAATTTTTAATATTCGATTAACAACAGTTATAAGTCTAGGTGTTGGTCTAGACCTGATTGCGTACGGACGTGTTGGACTGTTCCCTGCACTATTTACGCGAATAAGGTGGTTCCTAGGCCGAATATCGTTTTGAATTTTTGCATAGTATTAGAACTTCGACGCCATTGCGCCATTCTCCGAGTTCACGGCGATTGATTAATTTTTCGTAACACAGTGGAAGATCGTCTGATTGCATTAGACATCGTGGTTTTGATCGGTCACCTTGCCTTATCCAGAGGAGAGAGATAAGAGACCCGCTGCCGTTGATCGGACCTGGAGGGGTCATTGGTAAGTCCCTATCATCCCATCTCGTTATTATCTTCTGTTTACTAGCCGCGCGGCCGGGCTCATTGATTTCTACGTTGCTGAAAAACACCGTTTGGTGAGCGTGGAGTTTGATGCAGCAAAATATTGACAAGTTCTTCACGCGTTCCAACAGTGGAAGTAACATAGAGACCCCTTCCAAGCGAACGAGAAGCTCCCCAGATATTTGTGAATCTAATCCAAAGAGGAGAATAATGGGGAACGAAACTCCTGACTTGAGTAAAGTACTTAACGAAATTGGAGTGATGATGAAAAAAATGGAGAATTTACCCACTAAGGAGGATTTCAATGGTTTCCGTAAAGAAATAAAAGCCGAGATTTCGGGATTGAAAGATGAAAATCAAAAATTGAGAGAAGAGATTGGGGTGATGAGGGCGGAAGGCGAAAGGAGAGAACAACGCTTGAAGTTCTTGGAATCCCAGTGGAGAAAAAATAACTTGATTCTGAGAGGAATTGAGTTTGGACCGACCGATAATTTGTTTAATGTTGTTAACAAGTTTTTCTCGGAGGTTCTCATGATTCAGGAACGCATGCCTATTGGCTCAGTGCAACGGATCGGTTCCGCGGGGCCGAGGGGTGGAATGTTGGCGGTCACAATGATGAGCTCTCAAGATAAGTGGATCATCATAGGTAAGTCCCATTTATTGAAAAATACTGGGTATAGTGTCTCGCAGGACTATTCATTTGAAACTCGGAATAAACGGAACAAATTATCACACTATATAAAGACGAGCTTATCAGAGTATATCGACGTTTCAGGGGGTGGTAACGCTGGGCGGGTGGAATTCTCGCCCCCGTCTCCCAGGGCATCCAACCTGCTCCCCCCTCCCCCGACCCCGCCAGTGAAGGAAGGAGGGCCCCAGCGGGGGGAAGCGTCTCCCAGGGCAAGCGACGTGGTCCTCTCCTCGGGGATTTGGGATATACGATTTTTTGACTTTGCATAATGTTATTACACTCCCTCATTGTGTTATTCACCTATTTCTTTTTAACCTGCGTAGAAGGGCCATTAAACTAGTTACGTATAAGAGCGGAAATAAGGAAACGTAAGCCCAATTTGGAATGCCCCTTGCGAACTGATAGGCTCGTAGTCCAGAATCAAACGTATATCTGGGATGATCTGGAAGGATTAGTGAGAAGCTCAACGGATGGAGTGGTCAAGATCACTGCTGTGGGGGGTGTGGACCTGTCGGAGATAATCGGAAAACTTCGCTCGGAGGAATCTGCTGGAGATCAATTGCAGGGGAAGAAGAAATGAAAGGAGGACGTCTGTCGGGAGATAAATAATGAACATTGCGTGGATCCGGACCAATATTTGAAATTTCTTGTTTATAATATATCAGGCCTTAGTAGTAAGAGAGATAATGTTAGTTTTGTTAATTTTCTAAGAATGTTTGATGTTTTTGTTCTAATTGAAACTCATGTTGTGGTACAAGGTACATCGGCGTTTAGTCATATGTTTGCAGACTTTGAGGTGAGGTGGATGTACGCAAGTAAGTCTAGTAATTTTGGAAGAGCTAGTGGTGGTATGGTCATTGGTATTAAAAAGGGGTTGAAGGATGTCAGTTTTGTGAGGGTAGGTTCCATTGATTTAGTGGCCTGCAAAGTTGTACAGCGTGTCATCCACCTGCTACCGATTTACTTGAACGCTAATAGATGGACTGAGGATTTTAGTGAATTGAGCACTTCTCTGTCAGAGCATACGGAGATGAACTTTATCGCAGCTGGTGATTTTAACGTTCGAATCTCGAATGAATAGAATTTAGAGGATGTTGATAGTGCTTCCCTGGGTAAATTTGTCTCGACTCGCCGCTCACAGGATAAGATTTTGAACTCGAGAGGCAAGAGGCTGTTGGAGTTATGCGAGGATGCTGGACTGGTTGTCCTGAATGGTAGGTCGGAAAGTGACATTGAAGGAAGCTATACATTTGTATCTGGTCAGGGCTCATCAGTGAATGATTTAGCTTGTGCTTCCATATCAACGATTCAATGTTTGGCGGATTTTTCGGTGCTCTCTGAGGTGTTTTCTGGCCATTTTCCTATTGCCTTCAACGTGTTTAGGGAGACTGCAAATTCAACGGTGAAGTTGCTTCCAAGGCTGAGATGGACGGCAAGACATGAGAAAGAATACAAACTTGGGATGAACGAATTGGATCGGGGTCTTGACGGATTCGATGACATTGAGGGGGCGGTTTGTGCCATAACTGGAAGAATTAGGGAATTGGCAACGTCTTTCCAAACCCCTACCGTAGCAAATAAGGAGCCATGGTATGACTGGAGTTGTGAGAGGTCCAGGGAGAGATCAATGGCCTTGCTGAGGTTGTTTAGAGAGACTGACTCTCAAGAGGTGAAGAAAAGGTATCTCGAGGCAAATAAAGCTTACAAAAATCTTACCTACTTGAAGAGGAGGAGTTTCTACACTGGCCTGGCGGAGAAGTTTCGAGGGGCTCGCGATGGGAGGCAGTTTTGGAGTCTTGCAAAACATCTGAGAAGAACTGATTGGCATGTTCAAACTACTATTGCTCCAGTCGAATGGGTGGATCATTTTTATGGGCTTCTCAATCCTGCTCAAGTCAGTGAACCAGTTCTATATGCGGAGCCCTTTACGGTCATCCCTCTGCTCGACGTTTCACGTTGAAAGAGCTTCATACAGTGCTCCAATCGGCGAGGGATAATAAGGCTCCCGGGAGTGACGGAATTCCCTTTGAATTTTATGAGAATGCGGGTCCAGGATTTCACCAGCGGTTGCTAGACGTATTCAACCGCATATATGAAAGTGGTCTGGTTCCTAAATCGTTCAGAGAGTCCCTCATATTCCCGCTTTTCAAAAAAGGTGATCATAGTAATGCGGGGGATTACCGGGGTCTCTCATTCATCAATTGTGTGGCTAAACTGTTTACAGCACTGCTGGCCAATCGGCTGAGAGATTTCGTGGAAATTTATGACCTGCTAACAGAGTGCCAGTCGGGTTTCCGCCGCGGGTACTCCACAGTGGATTCTATATTCGTACTTTCGGGAATTGTAAGACTCAAGCTCGAGGAGCGGGGTGGTAAGGTGTATGGATTCTTTGTGGACCTGAAGTCTGCTTTTGATGTGATTGATCATCGCCACTTGTTCTTCAAGCTCTCTGCGGCCGGCGTTTCTAGCAAGTTCCTGACGGTTTGAGGAGTCTGTATGAAGATATGACCTCAGCAGTGTGGACAGGCAGTGGAAGGACGGAGTACTTCACGGTGGGATCAGGTGTTAGGCAGGGCTGCCCGCTCAGTCCCATTTTGTTTGCCATATTTGTGAACGATCTTATCGATAGGCTGGTCCACGGTATTAGTATCGGAGGTGTCGCTGTTAAGGTATTATTGTACGCTGATGATTTGGTGATTATAACAGATGAACCAGCAGCAATGCAAGAGAATATGGATGCACTCAGCAGTTACTGCAAGATGTGGGGGCTGAAGGTCAACTTGGCTAAGTCTAAGCTCATGATATTTCAGAATGGTGGTAGGAGACGGATGACTGAAGGATGGTCCTTTGAAGGTGAGAATGTGGAGATTGTTTCGAGCTACAGATACCTGGGGGTTCTCTTGACACCTCGGCTGTCCTTTGTTCAGCATGTGAGACAGAAGGCTGCGTCATCCAAGTTTGCGCTCAATAATGTGTGGGGAAAGCTGTTCGGTGATCCTTCAATCCCTATAAAATCTAAAATGCAAGTGTTCAATGCGGCTGTGAGGACAATCCTTGCTTATGCAGCTCCTATTTGGGGGTTCCATGAGTATAAGGAAGCAGAGGCGGTGCAAAACATGTTTATCCGTAAACTCTTTCGTTTGCCAAACTTCACTCCAAACTACATTCTACTCCTTGAAACCGAATTGGACCCAATATCTGCGTACACGTTGGAGCTCCACCAAAAATATCTCACAAAAGTAGCGAGCTTACCAGAAACACATCTCCCCAAAATGGTGGCGCGGGAGCTGATAGGGAGGAACTTGGACTGGGCTAAATATTGGAACCAAAGAACTGAAAAATATGGAATCAGTAATAGTCTAACATCCATGGATGTTAAGATTTTGAAAGCGGATTCGGAGTGTTTACTGATTAGATATAAAGATGATTGTCGGAATGTTGCCACTCAGAGGGCGCATATGTCTGACAATTTCAATTTTTACAGGGAGCTTAATCCCCAAGTTAAATCGGCTAGTCTGGTGACGGAGAACTCCATGGATACATACAGCAAGCGTTGGCTTTTCAAACTCAGGGGTGAGCTGCTGCACCTGAACGCCAAACCGTTTTTGACAGAACGCAATGAGGAATGCTCCATGTGCAATAGAAATGAAAGGGAGGATACCTATCATTTCCTGTGTACCTGCCCCGTGCTAGCGGAATTCCGAGTGATAGCGTTCCATCAGCCGAGTTTGAATAGGGAGGAAGCTATTCGGTTTCTTGATGGTGAGGGATGGCCACAGGCGGTCCAGTTCTGCAAGCTGGCATGGCGGTATAGGGCAATGATGGTGAGGGAATTTAATTTTTGAAGCCTGCTCCCTACTCGGTTACATCAAGCCTCTTTTCTTTCCTTGCAACCTTCTCCATTCTTCTTAGAAATATTGAAAGTTCACGAGCTGCGACCAACACCTCCGACAGACGGTTGGAAAAACCATTGTCGAAATGTTTATTTATTTAAAAGAAATGATTTTTACTTTGTATTATTATTACTATCAATAAACTTTTTTCTTCTTCTTCTTCTTCTTCTTCAGTTATAAGTTCAGTAGACCAGCCAACCAGTTGTCGTATGTGTATATAATGAAATAGTTATGAGCTGTTAATATCAGTGGTTTCTTTTCTCTTTTGATTTTACAATGGCACCAGTGGAAAATATTTCTAAGTGATTCTTTCAGTATCAGTTATTTTCCGTACGGTTCTTCGAGTCCTGAAGAAATTCTACAAATAGAACGAAACGTTGGCAATGAAATCGTATCTTTTTCTGTTCGATTAAGAATTTAGTGGTTTTTGAAAATACTTATAAATGTTATCACACAGCAACAGGATCGAAGTACGTCCCTGAAGACCACGTATTACTTATCGACGTCTTTTTCAGAAGGGCACCAAAGATTTCCGCTCACAGCGCCAGATTTCGAGGCCTAGACGCAATACCGAACGGCGTCATAGAAGAGTTCGCCTCGGAGTTGGAGCGAATTTCAATTTTCCAGCCTCACTATGAAATTCACTCAATTTTAATTACTCCGCTTTTGCCCTAACACGACAGAATAATTGTTTTCATCCAATTACGGGACGATATAAATATGAAAATGGCTCTGAGGATCCGGTTTGTCTTCGGAGCGGGTGGGCGGCGAAGGAGGGAGAAATTGAGCGACATTCAGCGAGGGAGAGTGACAGAGAGAGATAGCGAAAGAGAGAAAGCGGAGAGAGAAGGAAAGAGGCAGAGTTGGGGAATGGTGGGAGAAGCGAGTTAGAGGATTTGATGAGCTAAATGAAAGCCGTATTATTGCAGGTGGTGTCCTTTTGGTTTTATCAAATTAAAAACTGACTAAACTGACAATGCTAATCCTAAGAGACCATTTTTCTCTTTCCGAGTTTCCCAACCTTTTTCCTCCCATTTATTTATTTTTTATTTTTAAATAGATTTTGCTTCTGAGGTGCCGGGCACGACTTCCTTCTCTCGAAATTTGTTTTGGGTTGTTGGCCCAACCGTAAAGATAATTAAAGGCTTTCACAGAAGTTGGGCATAGGGATTTTCTCGGGATAAACTACTGAGGGAGTCACCGCGACACCTACTACAGGACAAGTGGAAATCAGCTGCCATTTATTGGAGGGAGCCAGTAGAGAGAGTCATTAAGAGTGTAAGGAGCACATGGGTCATATGTACCATTCAGGTTTTTTTTAAACCACTTCTTCCCACTCACTTCCTTCCCAGGCATTTATGTCTGCCCGACCTGGGCACTGCCCAACCAAGCACAAAATGCCCAGTGTACAGCACTTGCACCCATCGTCAGCAGCTACCTGGAACCCAACCACTAACTGCTTGGTAATTACTGGGACAATCCGTGGAGCTTGATGAAATTCCTAGATAAACTATATCAGCTTGACCGCATGAACAGCCATATGTTCAAACCGATTTTTCAACGTGTTGCCACATACCAAAATAATTCAATTTTGCAAAGGCTCGCAGCAATACCTAACCTAACGTTCCGGTCTCTCACACAAAATTTGTTGGATGAATTGACAACTCCGCAAGCTAAATTGAATTTAGTACAGCAGAAAATTCTCAGCAACCAATTTATGCACGAGAATTTCCGCACATATGTTGAACAGATCGGAAAATTTAATGAAATTCTATCGCAATACTCTGAAGAGGAATTGGTTAAAAGTATACTCCAAGGAGCAAATTTAAATACGCGTGCGAAATTTCAATTCAACACTCGTCCGAAAAATTTCATAGAGTTGCAGCAACTCGTTGCAGACGTGGAAAAACTTGAATTAAATGAAAATATGAATAGAGCTAAAACAAACAATAAAAAGCTGAATCCCGTGCAACACACTTTGGAAAACAAAACTCTACACTATGCAAATCGGTCAGATATGAGACAGGAAAACAGAGCATCGTCATCAAAAGAAAAACATCAACCATTTTCAAGATTTCAAACAAACAAGAAACAATATCAACAACATAAAATTTAACCGCAGAAAACAGAAACTAAACCAACAGAAAACATCTCAACTCAGCAACATTCGTTCAAACAAAATAATCCCAATTTCAAAAAGAAATTTCAACAATCTTATTTTGGTGCAATGGTACAAAACGGTATAAAAAATTGAATATAAACAAAGACAAAACTATAATTAAAGGCTAATTACTAAAATTACGATAAAGGTGTCTACTAATTACAGAATGGACATTTTAGTCTTATAAGTTAAGACATACTTACTGTAACAACGTTGCAACAACAAATAAAATTAGGTATTACTATGATCGAAATTATTAGAAGAATAACTTTAATTTTCTTTTATGATAAATTTATTAAAATTAACATAGAAGTAGACGAATAAAATATTTCAGCAAATAAAAAAAAAAAATGTATTTTCTAATTGGAACGAGTAACACAAACCTCATCTTGTACGGATAGAATTTTGATGTGCAGTGACAGCTCAGTGGAAAAGTGATCCAACTGTGGTACAAGTGAAGTGATATGCAATGTTAACGTAATTATGGAACAATAAAAAAAAAGAAAAGAAGAAGTCATTATGTTACAATAACTCTCCTCAATATTAGGGTATATGCCCCCTGATATTTAGGTCAATTTTGTTATATGACCAGCACCTCCTAACCAGTCTTTTAGGTTGCTCGCCCCGATCCATCTACGAATGGTTCATGGAGGTTTAGGGAACTAAACGTACAAGTCTCGAGGACTAATGGACACACTATGGTCAAACTGATCGTAACATTAAAGCTTAACAATAAATTGCTCCTTTTGGCTTACAACTTCAGAACTAATCAATCAATAGGACAGTACTACGAAAAGACCGCAACTCCTTGATTAATCCGTAAATTTCAAAAAAAAAACTTACATTTCAAGTAGTAGAAGTTATTTCATTTTTCTTCAAAATTAAATTTTAATTTAAAATTCAATTTTCATAAGAGAATACCCACGTGACGGTGATGTCACGATCAGAAGTCCCCAGCCCTGATGTTTATCTGAACAATGATCGGGTGAACTATCACCCCTGAGATCACCCTGAGGTGAAAGGAGAGTTAGTTCGAGCAGTAGTTCACGTGGCGACCTCGAGTGAAAAAGTTCTATCAAATCGCGTATCCATCAAACCCAGAATACCCCCTACAACCATCGAGGTGAGGTAATTTTCAACATTTTCCGTATTTGTAGACGTGGAAGGAGATAGCTGGGCCTCTTACTTAGGGCGACTAACCCTTTTTAGAATAAAGGCAATAATATCTCACCCATACTCTATTTCTTTTAATAAAAAACACCCTGTTAGGGGCCATTAATTTGTTGCTGTTATAGTATACAGCAACAATTTTATGGAGATGGTATCTAGGTGGACAGTGCCCTGTTAAGTATCTCCTTCTTCCTAGGCTGAGCAGCTCGTTAGCTCTCTTCCTGGAGAAATCAACAAATTGCTTTGTCTGTCTCTCCCCCCTAACAAGGAATCAGAAGGCAGTAATGTTCTTACTCTCCCATTTGGAAAGCTCTCCGTAGTGCCCAGGGAGGGTTCTAGACCCACCAGTAGAGAAGCAGCACCTTCCCTAGCTAGGGTGTCAGCTTGACTTTTTTCGGCTAGGTGGCCGGGGCACCACACTGACCAACAAGGTTGCGAAAATTCCGAAAGGAAAAGTTTTAGTTTTTTATATTTTTAGAACGTACCTCTCAAGCAAGACTTCGTTAGTAGAGAGACGCCTCCTTGAGAGATCAGAGAAGGATTGTGAATTTCAAGTAAGACTTTCTTAGGTTTCGCCCTTACGAAAGTAGATTTACCCCGTTTTGACACCATTAAATGCCATAACATTTATTGCACACAACCAGGTTTCTCCTGCCCAGAAATAAACTACCCATCAGCAGTCCGTTATCTAGGAGCGGAGATTGGATGGGTGTTCGAGGTATGAAGCTCATATTAACGGAATTGTGACCAGACTGCGTAGGTGTATACAGGGAGTTCAGTACTCGAACGACGATAATTCAGGGATCGATTCAAAACTAATTTGCCACAGCTTTTACTTACTGGCCATTTTGTTGTCGTATTTTCGACCTCACATCACTGAAATGACCATAAATCCCTTAATTTACTAAATAAATCAATTTTAAATTATTCCGTTGAAAAGCGTGTTGAATTATCTTCAAATTTCAATTCATAAATTTTGTCTTAGTCACGTCGTACATGTTTTTTACTAGCCTAAACTCGAATTTTTGACAACAAATTTCAATGATGATTTACCACCGTACCACCTACTATTAAATGAATGAACTCTACCGTAAAAACCTCTACATTTCATCAGCTTTCTATCGGTTCATTAAATATTTATTTTAGAGCAATTTTCGAAGGAGAAAAAAGGAGAAATTTTCGAAGGTGTTTGAACGAGGAAAACAGTGATTTTTTTATTACACTTAAAGAACTAACTTTGGGGAAAGATAGAAGTAGGAACGCTCCTGGCTTCTAAACGGCAGCGAGTCTTAGATAGATTAGAAAAATGGAAAAGAACTCGTGTCATCGACGACGAATGAGAACACAATAGAGCAAGACCGAAGAGCGATTAGAGAGTTTGTCTGAAGTCAAGGAGATGTCAAAATGTGATTGGAGAGAGTTCGTGAAGAGATGAAGCAGTTCCTTTCAGGACACGGGCTTTTTGCACCTACTAACAGAGAAATGGGGGAAGTAGAGGTTAAAACTGGTCCAAACTGTCAAGAAGCTGACTATGACGTGTTTCACACTTTCGTCATGTTTGACCAGTGGGAAGCAGAAAAAACACCACCGTAGGATGATCTGGAAGTGTCATCTTGGGACATGAAACAGAGGTAAATCGTAGTATCAGGCCATTTTCTCTAACTAACGTTTTCTCTAACTAACTAACGTACATTCAGTTATTGTTACCGATGATGAACTAACCGTCGAAATCGATTTGACGTGGTAATGATCTTGATCTCAACTTCGTAGCAGCAAAGCTGTAAGGGTTGTCAATAAAGAAAAGTTTTGATTAGATTCCAAAACCATTATGCACGATTAATTCAGCAGTATTTTATTAGGTTGATCGATCAGATCACCATCAGTCAATAGAGTAGTGACACAAAACGACGTCGATTTGGTTATCTACATATTTTGCGGAAAGCCCCGCTGGTTTCAATGAAATGGGGTAAGCCTATGCAGATATTATCCGAGGGCAGGGGGTCTAATATAGATAATGACGCTCACGCTACCTGTGGGACTAGGTAAACACCATTACAGTGAATATAAACGTCTTGGCGTGAAATCGATGATCGGTAATTCTGGTGCCTTCAACCCCATTTGTAAGCCTACACTACACCTCGTGCTGTCAGGTTAATCTTACACCCGTTGATTTATTACTGGTCGCCGAGTGGAGACGCCTTTTAAGCTGAGTGTTTTTGTTGGTTTGTCAGCCGCATGGACTGTCCATCAGTTGCTGCGGTGACCTGCCAATACAGACGATGCGACGTGGAGAATTGTCCAGCACCGTACAACAAGGAGAGTTGGTGAAACATTAATTTTCTATTGCTCCCCTCCGAACGATCGCACAACAGAACCACAGAGCCTGACTCAAGCGGAAAACAACTTCGGCCCCCCAAGACTGGGGAAATGAATGAAATGGAAGCCGAAAAGAGAGGAAGAACGATGTGCCGTCAGGAGAGGAATTATTCGCCTTCAATGTTAGAACGGTAATCGCGAGAGCTTTCAAATAAGTTGCAATATGAAGGAGTTAAGTCTACATGATATTGCAAAGAAAGTATTTTTAAAAATGGTCGCCGTCACCAAGTGACAAAGACGCATGTCGATTGACGTGTTTCGGAACGGAAAAAGTGGTAACGAAATTCTTTTGAACTAACTTTCATAGGTCTTGCTGCTTCGTCTGGACCCCAAGAAGACGAGCTCTCCTATGAAATGTGCAGGATAGGCTCACAAGCCACAGCCTTACTCATAAAATGATAGCGGATGTCTTCTTCGGTGTTGCTTCTAATCCTTCCCAATACACAAAAACACTAGATGTTGATGGGTGGACCAACATTTCTTCGGCTCACCCACGAAGGCATCCGAAGACTTCGAATGGCTGTTGTCAGTTGCTTGTGTTCGAAACGGAGTCTTTCTTCGTCTTTTCATCGTTTTTTGTTGATTCTTTTTCCCGTAACCTTCTGCGTCCTCTCACAACAATTTATCTCTTGGAGTTACGATATTTTCGCCCGTGAAAGCGTACATATTTAGTCAAACATAATTTTAAAAAAACGGAAGGCACCACTCACTTTAGAAGATGACAATTCAACACTGGGAACAACGAAATTTTCGACTGTAAAAGCATTCACATTTAGTTGAATAAAGTTTCAAAAAAGTGATAAAAATCGGATGGTACCTCGTGAATTAGTTTTAAAAAACAATGAAAATTCAGGTGTCACATTTAGGGTTTCCTAACCTTCTTGAGTACGGAATTTCAGTGACTTGGACATTTGGTACCGTCGCTGAACGGGTTTCCCGATGCCAAAAAAATCGAATGAAGGTTCAATTTTTCATGAAATTTGGTTTAGAATGCGAATTTGTTATAAAAATGAGGTTTCTTATTGGACAAATAAAGTTAGCATCCGTTGAGCGTGGTTGCGCCATTTTGCGTAAAATTATTGTCCCCGAATTTTAGGCAACAATTACGAAGAATACTGTTTGTCCGAATGTTTTGTCAAAATGAAGGGTGTGAAACCGTTCGTTGGGACACCACTTTACTGAGCTGTGTATATCCGATAATCGGATATTGCGGCAAAACTTCCTGTGGGGAAACGTAACTTCGTTTTACAATTAGCTTAGCTATACAGTGGTTTTACTTACTTGCGATCCTCGAAGAACCGCAGTACTCCAGTCTGTTGTACTAATGAGAAAAAATGGGCGATGATGCAGCCAGACGACAATGATAGAGATCCATCCTATTATGGAAAGACAATAGTCGGCCCCCGCACTAATAGGGATGACCTACTTGAAGTCGAGAGCGTCGCTCTGCAAAGGGGGAAATGAAAGAAGTTACTTAAAGATATGGATCTCCAACTGGAGAGAGTCAAGAGAGGGAAATTCGGTACAGCGTTTAAGATAATGCAGTTTGCATTCACTTTAGCGTGACTGCAAGGATGAGGTCTGAATTGGCGAAAAGCAAACCCTTTTAGGTGGTGAAGGGCACGTGAAGGAGGGCAGGCCCTGATAACATCAGTACACACACCACAAAGAATCTCTTTCTCGACTTGACCGCGGCCTTTGCATTAATATTACAAAAATGAATTCATGTTCTCAAACGGCTTCATTAGGAGGGCGGAGGAGGGAGAGCCCCTATAATTTTCTTTCCGTGCCCGGAGAACCTAATTTAAACGCGTGTTGGTACTTCCGAGGTCATCGAGAGATGGGGAAAGTTAATAACTGCCAGAGCGTGGTTGTCTTCTGACGTTAGCGAGGGTCGGAGTGGCGTTGGCTCGGTCTCAAGTCATTTTCTCACGAGCCCTTGCCTACTTGTAAACTGACAATTTTACGATATACGAACTTGAAAAAAAAAACTTACTCCGCTGAGATTTGAATTTATTAGTAGGCCAAAAGCATGAGAGGGCGGTTTTTAAGGGGGTTGGGTGCCCAACAAAAAAAAAAAAAAATCAGATTAACAAAAAATGTTTATAAAGGTAGAATTGCCAACGAACCCTTAATGACGCACACCCCGAAAAGGAGGATGAAAGATATAAATAAAAATGGATTCGTGGTCTAATATAAAACCCAGTTGGCATAATAAAGTATCTGTCATAAGTAATTTTTGTTTTTTTCCGGTTTCTAAGTGTTATGCTAGAGAACATGAAGCAGGATAAATCTCTTCCGGGGATTGTTACAATTGAACGCAACAGAATCATTTTCCAAACTTTTAGTGTTTCAGACTGAAACTCTCAGTCTGAAACTTATCACTGAAACTTTCAGTGATATTTATATCATACTTAACAGAAATGTACCTAGAGTTTTATCAATGTCTTCTAAAAATCGAGAAAATCACAGAATATTATGTGGAACTACCAGATACCATGAGTTTTGGGGTTCTCAAAAAGGAATCGTAGAAGTTGCAAATAAAATGCAATTTTATCATTCATCTTTTCAAAATAAGTTATGCATTTAAAGCAAGTAAAAGAAAAATAATTGAATGTGGGAAAATTGGAACTCATCAAGATTTTTGGATCTAGGGATATTAAGGGTTAAAACCACCCCCACATCTGTAAGACGATTACTCTGGTCAATATAAATTAATGAGGCTGAATCTATCTAGTATCCGCCAATATCGTCGGTTTTTTGTTAGGGTTTCGATAATTCCTCAACCCTTCTTATTTTTCTTTGAATCGGTAGATAATATGGAGGAAGGAAAAAGTGTGTAAACGATTAGTAACTCATTGATCAAGAGAGTTGAAAGAATTAATACCAAAGCGGGCAGAAATGTTTTACCGTCGCGTCGGGCCCACTAGTGAAAAACTTCAAACGTTTCTTCTGAACATTTACTTTGTCAACTATGTTTGACCCGTTTTCTCTGGTTCCATTTGACGGAATCTACATTAGCCACCGAGGTGAGGTGTTCGAGAGGTATTCGTGGGACAGATATCCTTTGCCGTGCCTGTCGGGGTAAAAATGAGAACCTTCATAATGTGGTGCAGCAGGGTCCAAGGACTCACGATCGCCACATACTCCGTCATGATGCGGTTGCCAATCAGATAGCAGGTGCAATGTCATCCAACGGCTGGGATGCGCAGAGAGAGACTGTATCATATGCCAAGTGACCACGGCAAGAAGCCAGATATCGTCGCCATTAAGCCCGATGGGTCTGCCATAATCCTGGATGTCCAAGTTGTCTGTGGCAGCGTGGACGTGGAGCAGACCTGGAGGGCTAAGAAAAGTAAATATGACAGGAACAGCCTGCGGCCAGCGATATCTAAGCTAAACGGAGTGGCGCCTAACAACACCAAGGTTATGGCTGCAACCGTGTCATGTGAAAAAGTGCCACGGAGTTACTTGAGCTGGGCATCTCGTCAGGAGTACCTACTTCGTGGTATCACCACCCGCGTCATCCGGGGCTCGTACTTGAATTGGTGGTCAGGGACACTTCCTTTCATCCCTCCGTTCCTCCTCCACCATCCTCAACTCCCCATATCCCAAAGGCCGGCGTCGGGTAAACCTGGGCGTCCTCCCGACTTTCATTTAATTTAGTTTTATCGTTTCTATTTAATGGTGATCCCCCTCCGCCTTTGAGGGGAGATTATTAAAAAAAAAATAAATAAATAAATAAAAACTGTGCAGATTGATGTATCATTTCTAGTTCATTCATTCATCCGATTACCGAACCCAATTACCGGAAAATAGGAACATGAAATAAGTTTAGAGTTACTGGTAACAACAAAAATATAACTACGGTCAAGCTGTGAAACCAGATGTGAGATTAACTGATGATAAAAACTCAAAATGTTGGAAAGGACACAATTGAAGACTCCCAAGTCCAACTAAGGATGTAGATGAACAAGGCAGTTGGCTAAACGAGGAATGCGGTAGGTACAGCAGGACGTGCGAAACTCGGGTAGAACGGAGGAGATCTGCGAGCGGTAAGACGATGCACAAGGAGATTTCTCCGAGTAATGCTGGTGAGACTATTACTCCATTCAATAGTTCATGCAAAAATACCAGATCTGCCAAACATTGTCCACTCTCCCAGGGCAGAGGGGACACACTCCCCATCAGGGCAGCATAATCAACTTCATCCTGAAGGATCCCAAGCTCAACAGCAATATAACGAATATTTTTATGCTAGAGTTCAAGTTGCAAAAATAAAATATAATTTTCTATATCAAAATTTCCGTACTTCAAATATAATAATTTCCAACTATCGATTTACACAATTGTGTCCGAGTATTCTCAATTCACCAGCTGTATGTCACTTTTTTCACAATCACCCTGAATTTTTCAATATTTCTACAACTATAGAAAATTACAACTTCCGCTTAACTTCGCAAGCAGCTTTCAGCACCGAAAACACGACTGTGGAGTTCCTAAAATCATATATTCTACTGTATGTCATTCTTAAAAATTACAAACTGTACGTCAATTAGAGATTCCCTCAAATTTTTCTCGGAATAATTACAAAAATAAAATGTTCACATGATCGATTTCAGAGGCTTAGAGAACTGTTGAACTCCACTGACAAGCATATACGTTTGTTAAGAACATTCTTACTTCATTTACTTATTTCGCTTTTTAATGCCACATAATACGCCAAATCATTGTAAAGCGCACCCCCAAGGTCAGAGTAGGGCATATTTATATTCATGAATACAAGTACGAATATATTCACAGAATACATTATGTGTGAATATAAAAACGTATTCGTATTCACCTCTGTGAATATGGATACGTTTTGACCGAAAAAAAATGTCCATCTAACACTAAATTGGACGCTGAACAAAAATGTTCCATGAACGTGATGTCCGAAATCCATTTCCGCACGAAAAACATGTATTCATATTCACAGAGGTGAATACGAATACGTTTCTATTTACACTCGATTCTGCGAATACGAACGTATTTATATTCATAAGTGTAAATACGAATGTATTCGTATTCACCTCTGTGAGTATGAATACATGTTTTTCATGCAGAAGTGCATTTTGGACATCATGTTCATGGAACATATTTGTTCAGCGTCCAATTTCCTGTTAGGTGGGAATTTGTTCGTATTCACTCGTGTAAATACGAATGTATTGGTATTTAAATTCACACATAATGTATTCGTATTTGTATTCATGTACATAAATATGCCCCACACTGCTTAAGGTTGAGGGGCATATTCTATTGTTTTAAAAAATTCTCGATGCGATATTGTTCACAAACACATTTAGACGAAACGAAAGTTGTTCAAAATGACTTAAAGCACGAAATGCGAGAGGAATTTATTGATTTTTGAGATGAAAAAATTGTCTACTTCCAAAGGGGAAAACAAGCCTTTTGGTACCTACGAGTAGACTCGAAACGGTTAACATTTCTATGGTCGAATTAGGGTTGTAGTGGATTCCCAGATGTGTTCAAATGGCTACTTTTTAGTGTAACTCGTAAATGGCGACTCTTGTCTACTGCTGATTCTGACCATCAGGGGGGGTATGGTGAACATATTTCCCTGTGGTAGGGTCACATGCATCATAAACTATTCCCAGTGAAGGGCTGGATGGAGGAAGGTGTTTACTGAAAGGGCTTCTGGAGAGCTGTCTTCCCATCCCATCTGCCCCCTCCGGGGACAGAACCCTCCGGGCCCTCCAGGCGACCAGCCACTTGCCTCCAGTTGGGGGATCTCATATTCATGAACGTCCTGCCCCCGACCCACGGCGCCTTCAACGAGTTGGCTCCAACATTGACTCGAACGGTTATTATTGCTGAGAAGCTTTCTTGCCAAATCAACTCAACAACGGGGAGCCACCGGCACACACGAACAGACATACGTACACGCAGGATGCCCGAATAGAAACCCTACTCCCACAGTACCATTCATTTTTTTTAACCTATTTATTGCTTCCGAATCGACTTATAGCGATAGAATTCGTTTTCATTTCCTATGTTCCGACTTTCGAGAGATGACATTTTTTTTCTCATAAAATCAAATTTTCCACTTGCATTTTGCCTTTTAGACAACTTGAACAACTTTCGTTCAGTGTCTGTCTGTCTGTTTGAGCCCTGTAACAATACCAAGGGATTTACATACGGGCTATGTGATTATTTCTCAGCATGGAAAACATATCCCAAAATGCAAATTAGTATTCGAACATGAGAAATCATGCTGATTTGTGTAATGAAATAAATACGAAACGCAGAACATGAAGATGAAGACCATGCTTCCACTGCCTATAATCAGTCTGAGAATCGGAATTGACCATTCTAGACCTCATTGAATCAATTTTGTAACTGAACCAATACCGTTATCTAATAGAGAACAAACATAAATTGGTGGGTAATACTGCAAGGCCCTTGCTTTTTATCTGTTTCACTCGGGGCGGATTCTCCGTTCGTATTACAAACAATCCTGATTGCAGCAGAAGGTATAGCAGGTCTCTCCTCCACAAGCCGGCACATCTCCGACTCCACTCGTTAATGAAAAATAAATGCGGAAAAGAGGGCGGGCGGAGTAAGCAACACTTACGTTACTCCCTTAATAAGACGCTACAAAAAATATGAGGGCTTTAGAAATGGTTTAAGATTGGTCGGGGCCTCCTGAATACTGCAGCCTACTCTGATTATATTTTTTAAATCACCTTTACTCGGATACGGATGATCAGGGAGGTAATCAGTTTGGAAAGGAATCACACCCCTCGGATGAATTCTACTAGGTGTCTCTCTGGTGACAAAACTTTGATTCAGAGGTACCTCCTGAAAAGTCAATCGCGGTGCGTTCCGCGTTTCGTACGGGAGACGAAAGAGTTCTAAAAAGTGGAGGTCGAACAGATGAATTCTCAACTATGCTTCGAGACGTTAGCAAAAAAACAAGATGCCTGGAGATGGAGGGTATTTCCTCAACGTGTAACACTGTTCATTTAAACTCGAAACTGCCAGTGGGTTAAGGAGTACTTTGAGAATTCTGGATATTCTAATTTACTGACTTTATCGAATAAGCAGAGGTTCACTGTTTTATTAATATATGGACGAGTTTCAGGGAAGAAAGTGAAGGGTGCGGTAAACGTAAAAAGTTGAGCTGTGGCGAGATATTTTATGTTCTGTAAGTAATTTGGATTCTGAATGTCTCGTATTAATTTACTATTGTCGATAATTCCAGCGCCGCGATTGGAATATTGCAGTGCTACGGAGGAGAACGTGCGTTATTCACTGGAGAGGATCGGCGAGGGCTGGAGAGAGGTTATCGGGACAAAAGGGACAGGCAACATACAAACAGATTTGATCAGGTTTCCCACACCACCCTCAGCTAATTAAAGTCGAAACTGAAGAACAATAGCAGCAGAATTACGATGACGCAGACGGGAATGAGGTGTGGAGAGCTAGAGAGAGGAAAGGAGAGCGAGAGAGGGCATAAGTTGTAGTGTTGTGTCGTGAGTGGGAGGAGGAGGGGAACGGGGGGCCTACAAGATATGCAGTCGAGATACCTATTGTCTCCATTACTTCCTGGACCCACCTTTGCCAATGTTTATTGGATCATCTGAATTTACCCCAAGAACCGCCGATTCGGTCGGTAGGGCTTATCGAACGATTTGTTTTATCTAAAAAATGACAACGATTCCTGCAAAATCGTTCAGTTTTTTAGGTGAGTGCGTGAGCTATTTGGTAAGGCTGAACAATTTGCGCTAAAGGACTGCTCAAATAGTCATTAATAATAAGTTCAAGGACTGTGATGGAAAAGCAATTAATTCGAAATTGTCTTGAGAATGAAAAAATGTATAAAGTGTTAGTTATTGCAATTTTTGCATTGTTCCTTTTCTCCCTTTTCAAAACTCAAAATATGGCCATGAAACAAGAACTTTTACTACACCACCTCATCTTTAGGTAGTTGGTTAATAATTACGTTTATTAGTGTGATCTTACATTAACCGGACAGCGTATGCATTAGTTATCGACATATTTTCTTCTGAAATTTGTAAGCCATGGGTTGCTCGTATTCGAACGTCTACATAGATACACCCGTATTTTTTAAACAAACGATTCAATTACTCCTGAACCGACAGTCATGAAGAAATGAATTATACCAGGCAATATTCCATACTCATTCTACGAGATTCCTAAGACCAGTCTCTCAACTATGGCCAAGTCCTTCCCCAACATCTCGGGCCAAACCTATTTTTGGGAAAGTAGCCGTAAAGGAAGTAGATCATGATCCAAGTTGTACTAACCACAAGTATGCAATTGTAATTGACCCCCAATTTATTACTTAATTATGGTTCGTACAAATTTTACCTGGAATCTCAAGTGAGGTCGAACGGCGCATTTCTCATAGTCGTCGTTAACATACCTGAAACAAAAATACATTGAATAATTACGCTTTTAATGATGTTTAATCCATATATTTAATTCATTCTAATTCACGTATTCCACTCCAACTGTTTACTCATGTGGCTTTACAACTACGAACATAACTCACACAGTTGTACACAGAAATAAATTCAATACGCGAAGGAATTTGTATGAGATATCAGAATTCAGACTAGTCATGGGCACGTAACTGGGTTACATTCCAACATCTCGGGCCAAACCTATCGTTGGGTAATTAACCGTAAAGGATGTGGATCATCTTCCAAATTCTACACACTAAAAGTATGCAATTGTACCAATTTTATTAATTGACTTAATAAATTACAAAGCCCCACAAAAAAAGTCAAATTCTGTAAAACAGACTAGGGTATCCCTATGTATTTTTCGATGCTGAATTCGAATCCAAGATCCAACAAATCCCCTGACCCCCAAAATTTTGAGTTATGGTCAAAAAACTAAACTTAAATTGGTGTCATAACCTTCTTATTGAGTCACGAGATTGGAATGACTTACGACATCTTTTTAAGTTAATTTCTACATTTTTTTTACTTCAGACAAGGAGAGTACTTGGGGAAAATACCTCCCCCTCAATCCCCCCTCCCCCTCCTAGGGGTTAAAATTTGAGTTCTCACGACAAGTCGAGTGGGGTATGGATTTCTATGTTTTCGGGGTTCCTGACCTCTTCTTCCCTTAATCACCCCTCCTTGGGGTTGAAATTTGATCTTTCGAGCCAAATCGAATAAAGTAAGGTTTTTTCTGTTCCAAGGTTCGCTGAAATTGAATACGATATTTGAAAAGGCTTTCAAACTTTGTTGGGGTCTCCTCCAATGACTTTTAATTCTTCGAATAACCAAAAATATAAAAATCCACACCCCACTCGAAGTTTAAAAAAAAAAAAAAAAAATGTATAAATTCGCATAAAAAGATGTCGTAGTTCATTCCAATCTCATGACTCAATAAGAAGGTTCTGACATCAATTTAAGGGTAGTTTTTTGGCCATAGCTAATATTTTTGGCGGTCAGGGGATTTTTTGGACCTTGGATTCGAATTCAGCATCGAAAAATACATAGGTATGCCCTAGTCTATTTTACGGTAAACTTCAAGCGAAACTACTGGTTGTGTGAAGAGCCCCATAATCCTACTAGTCGAAGCGTTTCCCGAATTTTACGAAACTGATTGTCGAGTTCCATATCCATATTCCATCAGCGTTGCCATTCGTGGGACAGATATCGGATCCGCAGGGAAGAGTCAAATATTCAATTTAAAGTCTAACGGGGGAAAAATGAGTGTTGAGAGGAAGGGGGTCGCCGGGCTGTAGCCCTCGCTATCACACATACTCTAGGTATTTTATTCAAGGGAGCAATGAAGAAGGATTTTTAGAGGTGGGGAGGGGAGGGAATTGGAGGGGTAGTGAGGGTGGGGAGGGGAGGGGTTCATATGAGCCGAGTCTTGGCCACTGACTGACACCTGTCGGCAGCAGAGCTGGAACAACAGCCGCGATACATCCGCGAAAGGAACAAAAACGTCACTCGTCAACGAGTCAATTTAGGGAGCCAAGCCGGCGCTGCCGCTACTCCTGGGGGTCACGCTGCCTTATTATGCAAATCTCGGGGGGGATCAAAATATCGTGATGTGCCCCCCAACTAATGGTACGTTTTCCTAATTTTATTGCATAAAAAGAATATGCAGGGCCTCCCACATTGAAGACCGCCAAACGTCAGGGGTCGCTTCTGCAACTCTTCCGAAGAAAAGTCAAATTTACACATTCTTCATTCCGAGGCTCCGTTTCTAAGTTGTATCATGATAGAGATGAAGATTCTTAACCCCCCAGCTCCCAAAGATGTCCCATCACAGGAATTTCAAGTTTTTTATATTTTTCCATCCACTTAGGCTCTAAATAGATCATGTAACGTGTTTTCACTATCCCCACACTTCCATCCCCCATGTTATGATACCGTCACCTGTGGGGGACATTGGGCACGAGGGGAAGTAAGGAGGCAAACGTTTTATTTATGGGTATATTATGAAATCTGAATACTTACATGAACATGAATATATAAAAGAATATATAGATATACAGAAAATGGTAAGTAGGTATAGAGTATAAAATGTCATCGTTTTCATAAGTTCCTTCCTTGTTCATTGACGATGGAAGTCAGACCAGCGATGAGTGAAAACCCACTCCACATATTTTGCATATGAAACGAGTTTGCTTATTGCATTGCTTGCACCTCCTTTGTTGGCGTGACTCTCTTACATGCACTGAGTCCGTAGAATCACTATTTTCGTTTTGGTTCATTGAAGTTTCAGGTGCTGAAATGACGGAAAAAGTCTTTTTAGGTTTGGTGCCGTAATTGAAGAGGTAGTTCTGAACTACTGTTCTCCGGTGTTCACAGTAGGTGATGTCCTTATTTTCTTTTGTCATTTTCTTGTACAGCAGCCACGCATTCTGACAGGCAGCATCAAGCCCAAAAATGAACAGTGGGTACCAATGATCCAACGTTTTGGTCAAACCAAACCACATCTCCCAAGTACATGTTATTCAACACTCTCCCATGTACATGTGATGAAGACACTCAAACCTCCACCTAAACACTTAACAAAGACACAATAGACCCACACATAAACACATACAATGTAAGTACAGATTGCATAAACATAGATTGGTCCACATAATTTATTAGACGGTGGCCAAATAAATATGCCACAGATATGCCAAATTATGAACTGTATGATAATAAAGCGAATCAGGTTGTTCAGTTGGGAGATAAACAAGGAATTCCTCAAACAGGTACTTGCACATTCGACTTGGCATGCCAACACTCTAAAAATAACATTATTCTCTGATGAAAATTGAAAACATAACTCTGAAACGAAAAACAAGAATGTAAAATGCCTACGCTGCTGCCTCAGGCCAGAAGAACTTCCAAGTTAGGTGCAGGCCCAACGTCACCTACAGGTGACAGCGAAACATTCAGCCACATTATTCGTATACCACATATAGTTTTTACGAATATTTCGATAGATCTCGTTTACACTACCATCTAGCAAGACAAAAATGTGGAAGAAGTTGGAATACATATAGTTTTTGGGCATGATGATCCAAACACAATGACAACTTCATAAAAAAACGGAAAATTGTGGACAGACAAACTTAGGGAGGTTGTAACCTGGTTCTGGGGTTTCAACACCAACTTTTTTTTCTTTTTCTGTGTTTATTGATACTTAAAGGAGGTAAAAATAGGCCCACTATAGAACCAAACCATTATCATATAGATTTATACCTTATCAAAGTAGTGTCACCTGTAAGTGACATTAGGCGCTTAATTTAAATCGTATCGATGTTTTTGGAAGAATCGGAAAATATCGTATCAATTTTTTCATAAGTATCGATTTTTTTAGGAATCGACCCTTTTTTGAAATTTTTAAATGGGTCTTATTAAAATGAGAAAATTTATATAGAATCGATTAATTTCGAAAATTCATTTACAATGAATACTTTTTGGTAATTTTTAACTGAGTATTATTAGAATGAGAAAATTTATTACTGATAAACTATAATCATTCATGAAAACATCGATTTTTTTTTCAAGAATGGCTACGTCTTGGAATTTTGAAACGAGTCGGAGTGCATTAAATGCACTGCAAATTTTACTAGAAATTAGACTTCTATTTGTGCCCATTTTTCACTTCGAAACTTCAACAAACCTGTCAAGTTTCCGTAATCATTATTCATAATGTTATGTATTACTGTATAACTATAACTACTATTCCTTTCAAGTACCCGCACTTGCATCACAAACAATTTTAGAAACCTAAAGATTTTTATATTTACCAAAAATTTGGAAAATGCAGAAATACCTACCAAATTCTTCAAAATTTTAACATTATGGCACCACACTTTTCCATTAGGCAAGAATGGTCAAACTTCACAAGTATCCATTTGGGTCGATTTTGCTAAGAAAAACCACTAGGTATGCCCACACGGTTATCGAAAAAGAGTTATCAGTACCTAATTCCTCCAGTAATTTTCTATTCTTAAATAGCTTCTTTTTTTCTTGCAAATTCGCTAAAAATCAGTTGTGAACTACGTTCAATAATATCCTTTCCCGTCGGTAGTCGGTTGAGATAACATAGCAAATTGAACATTCAATAACAATGGTACCTACTTGTGATCACACAAAATTGGAACCAAAAGTGCCTACTAATTTAAAACCAAGAAGTTAAGATATGGAAACATCGTTTGAGCTCAAATCTTAATTTGTACTAATCTAAAAATATAATTTTTCATAAAATTATTGTCTATTTTATTGTTTCATTTATGAGCTATGCCTGCTTCTGACTTTGTGTAATATGCAGATTTTTTTTCAGGGTTTATTATAAAAGTCAATTTTTATTAATTAAATTCAGGCAGAAGAACGTCTGCGACGAACATCAAAAATGAATATCACCGGCATGGACCATTGTAATCGGCAAAAGTATTCGAATACAAAAGTAATCAAGTATTCTAAAAAGTAATCGCATCGCGCGAATACAAAAGTAATTGATTACTCTCGTTATTCGATTACTTTTACGAATACTTTAGTAATCGCAAATGTAACCGTAAAAGTATTCGTTAATCAGGGATGCCCTTCTCTGATATATGACTGCGTACCACCTGAAATGTCCCCGCGTACCTCCGGTTGAGAACCGCTGAAGTAGACGTTGATTCTCAGCTTCTCGCAAGTAAGATTTTTGAAATGTCTCGTTTTTTGCTGAATTGAAAATTTACGAATAATCTCTTGACAAATATATAGTGTAAAGAGTCAGATTTTTTTTCCCAGGAATCCGCTGAATACACACTTCCCACTCTTATCGAACTGAGATGAGCTTATCACGTATGGAACTGAGATGAGCTTATCACGTATGGAACTGAGATGAGCTTACTGAGCAAAACGGATGGAGACATTCAAGGTTCTACTGTGAATGGAATGTAGAGAGCAAAAATGTCGTTTTTTCGAGAGCTGAAAATGATAAGCATACAACCCACTAAACCTAAAGAGTAACGTTATCACTGTCCAACTACTGTCAAGCGATAAGGGGTGTAAAAGTGGATTGCTTGACCAGACTTGCAGTCCCTTGAAATTAGTAAAACTCGATACACTAGCGAAAAAAAAAATCCGCAACTTGATGCTCAGCCCGAACCCAAGTTTTATCTTCTGACACTCAAACCTGGTTTAATTTTGAATTAAGCCGAGCAATAAATTTAGAACGGGAACTTTTTCCTCCTCTTGGAGCAAGACAAACAAACGATTCTTTTCTTCTTTTCATAAGACACCGGAGAAGGAAGAAGCAAAAACTGGGATGTTTAGCTTGGAGCGGGTTCATCTGGGGGATCGTCTGTTTTTATAAGGGACTGAGAAGGAGAGGAGCGTAGGGTGGGGGAGACGCGGGTTGGTGGAGGGGGTTTAGGGGTGGAAGGGACTTAGTGGCAAGTTGCAAGTGGATAGAAGAGAAACCTCTCGCAAGCGGCTTCCTTGCTCTAATCCACGCACGAGCTTCTCCGCTATGCCGTAAAATACAGTGTTAACACTTCTCTGTTTTATGATAGCTCCCCTTATCTCCCTCACAGGAGCTCGGAGCTTGGTTATTGATGTCCCGATCAACTGCGACTGTGTTTCTTCATTAGTCTGCTGGGTCGCAAGAGAGCGAGAAGCCCTTTAATCAATCCACTATCTCGCCTCACCATCTTTATGAAGATCTTTTCAGGAATATAAGTACATTCCCTGCGTAGAATATACCGTTCAACTATTAGGAAACAAACATTTTCTGAGCATCAATCCGGAAGGAACAAAAGTGTAAAATTTTTCTTTAAACAATTTTTAGTATTATGTGAAATATTTTATCGAAAATTGAGCAAATTCCTTCCCATAAACTGTGTAGCCCTTTAAACATGTACTCTTCTAGAAATCAAACCCCAATCTGTAAACCGCAAGGGTTACTACGCAAAGTTTGCAGTTTTTAAAAGCAAAAATGAACGTCATAGAACGTGCTTTTCACTCGTAAGAAACATCCAACACATAATACAAAATTTTTCACACTGTACTTTCGCACAAAAGAATCGAAAACATCATTCTTCTTCTCATTCTTTCGAATTATGAGTGAATGATGATATATTTCCGAAATATTTCCATTTATAAAAAATTAATTCATATCACGTAATTTAGAATACCCCTGAACAGATCAGTGATCGGTAAAAAAAGGGAGAATTGCGCGAATCTACTCAGTATCACATCACATCACACACACACAAAAAAAACTATATAAAGACGAAAATATCAGATTTTATCCGCTTTTCAGGGGGTGGTAACGCTGGGCGGGTGGAATTCTCCCCCCCCCCCTCCTGGCGGAGCGTCTCCCAGGGCAACCGACCTGCTCCCCTCCTCCAGGATTTGGGATACACGATTTTTTGACTTTGCATATTGTTATTATACTCCCTCATTGTATTATTCACCTATTTCTTTTTAACCTTCGTAGCATAGCCTTTAGAGTAGTATTATGATTAGTTTAGTTTCTCAATTCAACTAAAATCATTTCATAAACAACTAGGATACTGTATACCTATATAGGGTGTCCCACGAGTTGTCCCCTCTCCACCTAATAAAATCCTCCAAATAGGAGTAAACAAAAAAAGAATTTTTCGTTCAAAAACACTGAAAACGCGATTCACGTGATGCTACCCGTTTCTTTATTCGACACCATTTTTGCGGACTTATGACCGACATTTTTTTATTTTGTGTGAAAAATCATAATTTATGCCGACTTTCAGCTCTCAGATTAAGATGAATTTTCAGTTGATGAATGAAGACGGTTCTAATCTCCTAATTTTACATTTTTCAACCAGACCTCGAAAAGTAATCCCCGTAACAATCTGAAAACAGGCGCCTAAAAAGAAAAACGGACGGGAAATGAACAAATTTCGGTGATTAGGTATTCCGCATAAATTGAGTCAAATCAAAAAACGGATAGCATCACGTGAATCGGCGTTGAAAAACAATGAAAATTCGTGTGCCACACTTTAAAGCTCACTATCATAAACTATTTGACAATTTTGGGGTTGCGCAACTTTGCGTGCTCGCTGAACCGGTTGAGGGATCAAATTTTCAAGAAATTTTGAAAACATCAAAGCGGTCACTTGATAAGCCAACTCGTGCAGCAGAGTCAGTGCAGAATTGTCCATGTAGAAAAATGAACATCACTGAATTTTATTATTGCAAAACAGACAATACTGGGATTCTATTGAACCAAACCCCACGCGAATATGAATATAGCCTTCAAACTCCACGCATGGTCACGCGATCCTACGAGGAGAAGCAAGTCATAGTGCAATGACTTAAAATATTCGAGACATCGCGATACATTAATTTTCCAAGAAAATGAGTTGTCATATTTGTTATTTGGAAAATTATTGTCTGTCCACACGGCTATATTCATAATTAGTTGCTATTGAAAAAAACGCTGCTAATCATTACAACAAGGTTCATAATTTATCTTTATAAATCAAAGATTTGTTCATTGGACGTAATCTATGCTACATTGTCTAAACTCGGGGATTATGTAAGCTGTTATTTAATTATATTCACCTTAAAAGATCTTAATTTATTTCACTATTCACCTCCGTAGATCGATTAGATGAAAAATCAGCCGGAAGGACTATTCAGCTGATCAGTATTTATCCACGGATGATACGGAGACTTACAAGGGGACTTTTCCAATCGAGTTTCGCCCTCAAACTTTTTTTGTGGATTTTGCTAACAAGAAATTTTGAATACTTTTCCGAGATTTCTGAAGTTTGGCCGGCCGAGTGTGGTACACCCTTTATAATTAAGGATTTTCGGAAAATGAATGTAATTTTGAAAGTGGTGTTAAGGTGAACCCAAGGAAGATATAAACGGTTGTGCAGTCAACTGACGGAGGCTGTATTTCAAATTAATGCGTACATGCTCAATCAACGAGTATGGAAATACATAATTCAATTCGTATTCGTCGATACAGTGAACCAATCAAATAAATACAGGTGTTGTTGAATAAAACCTTCGGGCGCTTCTGAAAAAGTTGAGGTTTCGCTGGTACCCAACAATATTACAAAATATGCTGCTTTGCCGCTACTTAGTTAGGAAAATGAAGTCACTTTGATTTCTATGATATGAAGTCAGTCAAGTTAACAAGGATGTAAGAGCCGGCTAAAACGAAGGAGAGAACTGACTCTAGACTCTATTTACAAAAACGGGAAAATTTTTTTTGGAGGGGAAATGAAGAAAATTTAGAGTGGGGAATCGCAGGGAGCAGAAAGAGGGGGATAGTAGAAACCAATCAGGGACGGGTTTACAACTACCCCGGGAAACCCCAGGGTGCTAGGAGGGAGACTACGGGTGACTGACCGTTTGCCAGAAAAAGGATGGCTTGGGAAAAACCAACGGCGCGAAGTAGCTTGGGGAATTTGGAGTCCATTAAAGGCTTTAAATATTTTCACATAGGAACGGGATTTTCGGACATTGAGGTAACCAACAGCGGCAAGTACAGTCCCGTTACCTGTGGGCCTTGAATAGAGATAATGACCTAAATACTGAAAAATTCTTCATGAGCTAAAACCTTTTCAGATACATCTGAACAAGTGGAAATAAGCTTTAGAATGTTAGGTTTGTTGTATGTTTGGTGCTAAAACGATAGCAGTAGGTTGTTTCATTTTAAAAAATTGCTAAATGGTATTTTAAAATGAACTACGACCACGAACGCAGTTGAAATTTACAAAATGTGCACTTTGACGTGAGTAGGTTGGGGAAGCTTGGTATCAAATGTGATGGATCTGGAACATCCTCTGAGTGTTGCAGGCATTATCTGCATTCATCTAAGGGAAGGGGCAACTATACCATTCCATCACCAACCCATGTTACACAATTCAATCTAACTTTCTAAAAAGCGTCGACAAAACTGAAATTTTTTCGAAATTAGTCAAGTTTCGCTCATTTGACTCTTCGGATCCCACTCTAGAGATGACTATTTGGGTTTTCCCCCACACACGAGTAAGTGATGAAAACGAAATGAGGATTAGCAAAACGGTTGGGAAGGGTGAAGATATAAAATTTTGAAAAAATCATAATTTCCCAGGTTGTGAAGTCATTTTTCAATTACCGCTGGGCTCAAAATGAACTGGCCAAATCAGTGTCAACCCAGTACACGGCATATATATCTTTTGTGACTGATGATTTACTGTCCCATTTCCAACAAAATTCCGTGAGTTAACATTTCCAATGCCAACGGTTTATTTTGCAATAATGATCGATTGGACTGAAGGAAACTAAGGAACAGCGACATAACTGTGCTTCCAAGAAACGAGTTCTGAATCTGAACGCATCGTGTGCCGTATTGGTTACCAAAGGGGTTGTTAGGCTAAAATGACAATTAGTTGTGTAGCTGGCCCGTCCTATTTGTCTACCTGCCATCGATTGGTGGGGCAAACATATTCAATCTCAACATGCAAGCAATCCTCCACATCGATCTTCTCGACCTACGATCGCTCACCACAAACCACAGATAATGCGGTGCACTGGACGCATTACTGACTGGTGATTTGATTTACAACGAGCTGAAAGTTAACGGTTAAAATTTAATCTTGGCAGGGTGGTAGACCGTTACAAGAATTATGATCTCGATCAGAGATTTTCAAAAGGGGGGGGGGGGGGGAGAATCATCAAACATTGATTAGAAAAATTAAGAAATATTTCAATAGTTTCTCATCAGTCACAGGTGTTTGCTGGCCAGGGATTGGACAGAAGCTTTTGATTTGTGTACTGAAGTTGTTTGCTCCACCAAAGGGAAACGTATAATTGGAATTATGTGCAACGAACTATCTGCTAATAAACAAACGTTACTTTTCCGTGCCGAAGTTCAATTGTTGTCAAACGGTCACTGGTACGAATTGATGTCAGAAGAAGAGATTTTTCTCCTTCAGTGTGGAGCTGCATTTAAATTTCACAGCTGACTAAGTATTCCTCTACGTGGAACCCTTCGAGATCATGAACAAGTTAGATTTAAAATGGCAATGGAAAAACTGAATGTGATGGCAGCCTGTGGTACTTTGGAATCATTCATTTCCGAACTGTCATTATGTGCAAACTATTCGAAATTGAAAAACTGTCGAAGAATTCACTCATCGCTTCTCTGGTATCAACACTGTAAACTGGCTATGCAAAAAGATGAACTCCATTTACAGTTGATGTGGATTTTTTTCCAGAAAGTTTGCCAGAAGATGTAATAAAACTCCAGAAATCGAAGAAATATCACTTTAGAAAAGAAAAATGGGCAGAGTTCTGTAATAAATTGAACGAGTGCATAAAAATCAGTTCCAGGAAGCTATGAAAATCCTGCCTCAGTTGTCAACCACTCATTTTTAGCTTAATTTTGTAAACGTCTCGCAACCGGAGCGAAAAGCTTCGGACAACCGACGGAAAAACATTCATTTGTTTTCCAATTTTTGAAATCCACTTATTCTGAAAAGTTGACTAACAGGTTATGAGGAGTATTAACAATTTTCATGGTCGATTGCGAAGTTCATTATTCAGAATTATGAAACAAAACACACGAAAATGTCAGGTCACGGCTGTTTCTTTTTCATTGTCATCGCTTAATGGCTCAGCGTTCGAAATAATAAGCGAAAAAGCTCTTGCAGATACCTTTCAATTAAACAAGTAGAATAAAATTAAATAGCCGGGGGACTTCATTGATGAAAAGTTCCTGAGGCCAAAAATGGTTTGCAGATAAAGCCCGTATAATTCGGAACCCCGAAGAACTCATTTGTGATGGGACTAAATAATCTTTCTCGGTAATCACAGAGCGCTAATTGGGGTTCTCCAGAACTGCCACAACTTGAGATTGTTAATTCTTGATTTGAAGTTGCTCTCAAGAAATAGCGGGTCCCTTGTTAGGTAATAACTTCGGCCGGAGTCAAGTCGGTAAACTTGGTTGTTTTCGGCCTAGAAATTATCTAGAACGCATTAAAATTATTCATTGATACCGGTAGGGATAAAGCTCCACTTCGCCCGCCCCTCAAGTCGGGAAGGAAGAAAACTGCAGAGACCCCGCATCGTTCTGACTCGTGTAAGTGAAGCCCAGTTCTCCAAATAACGTTCTTTCTTTTCTTCAACTTCAACCAAACTCTGTGATTTCCAGAACTCTTGAGAAGATTGGACCCCAGGTCACCATCCGTTCATCGTCACTGAACGGCGTGGATTCCTGTCTGGTAAGCCTCTTATCTTTCCAAGATAACTTGATGGAATCCTTCACAAGGAAACGCCAGGTTGACTCAATCTTGACTTCTGAAAATCGATCACATTGTCCCATAAGCATATCCTAGCTGCGATAGTTGCACGTGGTGTCCGCGAGGATTTTTGAGATCCATTGCAAACTGCCTAACTGATATTAGATTGATTGTGAGAGGAAAACACGTGTTAGTACATCTCCTGAATATCATCGCACCTATTTTTCATGATTTTCAGTTTCTTCCGTAAGCACCTTAACACTCTCAGTGCAGGCCCCCTTTTCCGGAGTTCCGTTTTTTAGATTCGAAGCACTGCCATTCGGTTAGCTTTTGATTTAGGGTGAAACCCTTTCACATAGGTGTTAGACACTATAAAAAGAATCTGTATATACATATAGAGCAGAAGCGGAATCACACCAGTAGGTGGAGGAAGCGAGATAGGCAAATCCGCAACAAACTGTTGAAAGACCAAGCCACGTTACTGGTGAAGTTCCAGAACTACGCTCTTCTGATCGGTTTTTTCCGTACATAACCTCCATGTGGGTTATTATACATATCGTTTGGTCATTACAAGATATCAATATTGCCCAATTCCACTGGTTCGGAGGTGTTTTCGGCTTGGGAACTTGTTACGGATTTGTTATTGCAGCTCCTAGACAATGAAATATTTGATTCCGTTCACTCCAGAATTTGGTCCACTAATTGGTACCTCGACTCAATTCTGACCTCGTACACCTTGGATTTCAGGTTTCCCCAGAAGTAGAAATCTAAGGGTGTGAGGACAGGACTGCATGGTGGCCACGTTGAATCCATTGTAAATCAGCCACTAATACTCACCATGCGGGGATCTGATTCGCCAGAACCACCGTGGCCTTCATTCGCGTCGACTCCGTTCGCATCCGCGAGAACGTGGGACATTTTGAACAATTCGTGCGAATTAAAAAAAACCCAAATGTGGTTGAAAACACACGTTTTTTTGCATAAAATCTCAATTTTCTCAAAGAAGTTTCCTCTAAAAAAAAATATCTAATTTTAACATTGGAAATCTGATACTTTTGCTCATCTGTTGGGCTAACAGGCTCAAACGTATCATCAAAATAGAGAGGGAATACTAACCCATTAAAAAAGTTTTTTTTTTTTTAAATTTGACAAAATTTACTTTTCACGCTCATTTTTACCCTTTAGTTATCTTTAAGAAATTACTGTTGAAGACTGAAACGATGGAGAATTCTATGCTTTTCCCAACGGTATCCTTAGATTTGCAAATACTTTGAAAACACCGGAGTTATAGCCGGTTTGGTGACGTAACGTCGAAAACACGAAAAAAATCTTAAAAGTGAAATAACTCGAAAACGAAGCCTCTAAAAAAAAAAAAAATCTAAGAGGCACTTTTTGTTGGAATCTAGTTGTAGAACACGTGTGCGAAGTTTTTCGGATCATACGCTGGATACCAATGTATATCAACTGCAACTCCTACTTCTCTCAGTTGAATGAGAAAGAAGGAAAAAACCAAGGATCACTAGTAAAAAGTGAAACAAAAAATATGAAAAATTATTATTATTTTTTTTTTTTTATTTATTTATTTTTTTTTTTTCAGTGAAAAATTTACTCAAGTTGCTTCTTTCAGTTATTCCACGAACGAACACCTTCCAGTGGAAGCCATTATCATACTGAAGTCAAACACACACCGGCAAACCCTCTGAAAACTCTGTACCCTCTCATACCCTTTCTTGAACGAACCCGACCGTGTGAACAGTGGAAGTAGTTCGGGAACTACGCCAGCATTGAGTGTTGCGATTTTCAGAACCATGAATTTGGTACACGATTGTTCAATTATTTCATTTCTCCATTCTGTGAGAGTTGTACGTCTCTTATTTATAAGTGGAAAATTATCTATCTCGTTCACGATTTAGATAATACTCGTATATTAATATGAGGACACTTTGGACGAGTAAGGCGGGAATGCCACCGCCACCCGTACCACAATGGTTAGAACACCCAAATTCGTGTCTGACTGTCCATGTTTGTGTCTCCGTGTGTCCTTGTATGAAGTCCAATTCGTATAGTTATCAAGATAAACACACCATACATACGAAGCACGTGAAAAAATAACCAGATTTTTTTTTTTTTTTTAATTAATTTTATTTATTTTCATCGATGTAGTCCCCTTCAAAGAGTCACTTATTTTTCCGATTTTTCTGGAACTCGATCTTCGATGTTTCTGCGAAGCACTCTTAGTCCCATTCAAATTTTATGCAAAACAAATCACAAGGGGTCATGTCTCGTGAATATGGAGGTTGGGGGATTATTCCAGCGTCATTCTTTCGCCCGAAAATCAACGAACAAGTAACTAAGTGTTTTCGTTCAAAATGCAAAAATTTTCGGACAAACTTTAGCGCCCAGCGTTTCATATCCAAAATGCTCGCAAAAATGTCATGGGATAAGCCAATCGATATTCCAAGATCATCAGCGACTTCTCTCATTGTGATTCGGCGATCATTCATAACCGTTGCTTCCATTTTCCACGCTTTTATCGATTGTTAACGTGCTGCGGCGTCATCTTCAACGTCTTCACCGGGATCTTGGAATCGCCTACACACTCATAAATAAAGGTATAGGTATCGGACTCACCGAACGTATTTTCTGGACACTACTCGTATAACCACAGATATGAACGAATCGTAAGTGGTTTAGAGTGGAAGTTTTGATTTTGTACAAGATACAATGTCATCTTCCACAAGGGAAAACAAAGCTTCAGCTCGGAAGCCAAAAATTGACATTTCTCAGACAAGAACGTAAATTTAAAATTTTAAAATGCAACTACGCAAATTTAAAATTTCAGTTTAAAATGCAACTACGAGTACAACTGAATGAGAGGGGGAGGCTATAACGGGAAAGCACACACACACATTCTGTGTTAACCGTATCAAGTTAATTTAATTTGCTTCTCTGGCGTTTGTTCGTTTTCTATTAGTAACTATTAGTTCCTTAACAATTTAATAACATCCTTATACTGATCAAACCTCCATAGCATTCCCCGTATTACATCGAAATCGGGCTCTTCCCCCGCGTTCACTACAGCAAACGATACACGGAGGAACGGAGACTGAGCGATCATTGAGATATGACGGGTTGGGTTCCGTCACTGTAAGAGCGATAAACATCTTGGTGTGGGATCGCGTGAGGAGACAGCCGATGGGGCATCGGGAGAACGGATGAATTATGAATCGAGCTCCGACTGAATCCGAGCCCGACTGGGTCGAAAGCGCGGCAGTTGAAAAGAGCTGGAAGGGAAACGACGAACGGCTACTTCGATCGTTACTGGATAAGTGAGGAGACCCCCCCCCCCCTCGTTGACATAACCCGTCTTCAATTTCCACAATCTATTTTCGGTATTTGATAATCGAATGAGAGAGCACTAGGAATGTTTGATTTCTTCATTGGATCATTTGTTGCATATAACTCGCAGAAAATGAAGCTATTAGCTCGCCATACATGACATCCACTCGGGATTCGCGGCGTTTCGAGAATCATTTCGGAAATCAGGCGTTTCAGTGGGCCATCAAAATTTAGAGAAGGATTAAGAAGACCATTCGTGGAGGACACTTGTGATATATGTAACATCCACTCGGCTTGAAGTGGAACTGAATAAATTTCGAGAGAAGATGACTTTTGTTTAATGATGCAGCTATAATTTCATCGAGCTGAGGGCTAGTTCACATTGCACACAAGCAGGGAGTTGGAGAGATAAGTTGATACGTACCTACCTCTTTACAATCTTATCTTTCAGAGACGTACTTCCGTATCAAACAGGATGATGGTTACTCTACGCTCAAGAAAATAAATGCAGGTGTACCACAAAGAAGTGTATTAGGCCTACTCCTATACCTTCTGTACACATCAGATTTACCGGAGTTCACAGGAAACAACATCACAGCAACGTTCGCTGACGACACTGAAATCCTGAGACTTGTAGACAGCAATGACGAATCAATCAGCAAACTCAAGAGATCTATCTCCAAAATCAGTCATTAGACGTCCAAATAGACGATAAGGTTAAATGATGCAGAGACGGTGAATATTGATTTCACCTACCAGAAAATCAACTACATCCACTATACCTCAACAACGTGGCAATTCCCTACGCGAATGAAGCCAAATACCTGCGCATGACGCTTGACGCCAAGGCCAAGTGGAAAGATCATGTCGAAAAGAAGAAGGTTGAACTGGTGATAAAACTTGGAAAAATGTACTGGCTTATTTTTTTTAATATTGCATTTATTTAACAATATAACAGACATTTATAAATCACATCGCATTTACCAAATGCAACAACCCCGAAAAGAAAAGTTTCTTGTGCTGGGGTTGGAGTAGGTTACAAGTACATACGATTTAAGATAAATGTTAAGCGGAACGCATACAAATGAAGGATATTGTTCTCATTTTATCTTTCTATCCTACAATTAATTTTTATAACATACAAAGAAAAAAATTTAGTAGGCGCATATATAGGCACAACAAGAATGAAAAATGAACTATTTCTTTAAAATTAAGTTTTCTATTCTAATTAAATACATATTACGTATATCCTAAAATTTAATTATTTTTATATTTTAGTCTTGTCCGAACCTCCGGCCAGTAAACATAGTGCCGTATCGGTTGTTTCCTCGAGCGGTTATTTTTTTTCGCCATGGCGAGCACCTCGCGAGATCTTTCGCTCGTGGAGGTGTTGACACAAACAAACCAGCGCGTTTTGCAACTTAAAGAAGGTCACGCTAACATCGGGGATCCAGTTTTGCAAGCAACGTTTGGTGAGTTATATTCACTTATTGAATTGTTATGTCAGGTAATTGGGTATTGAATTTAGAGTTAGCACAGTGGTGAGATTATTGAAAGGATTCTTTCAAGTTTAACTTTGTAAAAAATATATTTTTCTACAACACTAGGAAAGCAAGAAAACCAGAAAGAGACTTTTGTTCAATATGTTCGTTACGAGGAAAACTCTCTTGGTGGTAACGAACATATTGTTGTGGTGTTCCACTAATTGTGGAGGCGAGTGAATTCCAATACTCCCCCTCACGAGCCATTGCGTCCAGACCTAGTCGTCTCCTGAAGATGAAGAATTTCGGTCAAGCGCCTTCGTAAAAATGTCAAACACATGATGCCGGGTCATTGTGGCTGGACACATTAGAGAACCGATTGAATTTTGATTAGGGATATCTGGCCACTCCCCCTCAATACACGTAGACTTTACCTATAAAAAGGTTAAATACATACCTGTCATACTGGACGGAAAGACCATCCCTTACTCTAACCAAGCAAAGTACCTTGGGATGACGCTTGATGCCAAATTGAAATGGAAAGAGCATGTCAAGAAAAAGCGGAAGGAGCTTGATATTAGGTATCGAAAAATGTACTGGCTTATGGGCAGACACTCACAGCTGTCAACGTCTAATAAGCTTATGTTGTACAAGCAGGTCCTAAAACCTGTGTGGACCTATGGTGTGCAGTTGTGGGGCTACACTGCTAATAGCAACATCAAGATTGTACAAACATTCCAGAACCAAGTATTAAGGAACATCGTCGATGCACCTTAGTACATTCGGAACGACAACCTTCATAATGATTTGAAGATCGAGAGTGTCGCTGCCACAATACGGAAATTCGCCGTTAAACACTCTGAACGGCTAAAGGGTCACGTCAACGCAGAGGCCGTCCATCTCCTAGACATTGACAACCTATTTCGAAGACTAAAAAGAAGAAAGCCGTTCGAACTGACACTTGACGTATAAAGACTTATCGCGAGTGAAGTGCGAACAAACTATTATTATTATTAGAACAAAAGGAACTCCTGTTATGTACAAGAGGACTGAATATTAAATTATGATACTATAAATGAGTTACTAATAAGTTGTTGAAACTGACTTGATTGTAATTTAAAAAAAAAAAAAAAATTTATATTCTTTTAATCATTTTTTAAATTTTGCTTCCGAGTCTACTCAAGTAGCGGAAGCATTGTTTTCACTTTCGGAGTGTGAAAATTATTTTGTCTCCAAATTCAAAAATTCCACTCGCATTTTGCGTTTTAGACCTTTCTGAACAATTTTGGTTCCGTGTCTGTCTGTCTGTCAGCAAATCCTTGTTACGGGCAAAACTACACGAAGTTATTGTCCGATTTTGATGAAATTTTCAGGGATTTCCCTTATGAGTTTCATGACCCCCGGATCAATAGTAGCCTCTGCGCATGCGCAAACGTGAAATCCTTGTTACGCGCATAACTCCGGGAGTTCTTGACCAATTTCGATGAAATTTTCAGGGATTGTTCGGTTTGATGTGTAGATGGTCCCCTATGAGTTTCATGACCCCCGGATCAATAGTAGCCTCTGTTCATGCGCAAACGTGAAATCATTGTTACGCGCATAACTCCGGGAGTTCTTGACCAATTTCGATTAAATTTTCAGGGATTGTTCGGACTTATTAGGCATATTTTATAGTTTGTTCAATAGTTGAACATGCCTACCTTTTTTTCTCAAGTTATGCCCCTGCATAACAATAAATTTACCCTAATTCAATATTTACTTCGCCTAATCGAACGAAGTTCTTTGTGCCATGCCCACTTGGCAGACGTTTTGATTTGAATTGCTTGCCAGTTAGTCTGGGGTTATTATCCTCAGAAGAAAAGTTGTTGAAAATTTGTATACCTGCGTAGTCATAGCATTTCTGTTCTGCTGTAGTCAGTCTTCTTGGAAATATTATGTTGATTGTTTTCTCTGTTCTGGTATTGTTTTTGGTTGCAGAAAAATTTTCCTTTCAATAAATATTTATATATGACTGCAATTGTTGTTTTATTTAATAGTTCTTCAAAAGTTAGGATTTTCGTTTCATTAAAAAGGTCATGAGTAGAGTAGCCATATGGTTTATTGAAGAGTATCTTTATTAATAATTTTTGAGTTATTGTTATATTTCTAATTTTATTACTGTAAGCATTTCCCCATACAATAGCATAGTTCAGTTGCGACTGCGCTAATGCATTGTACACCATTTTTTTTGTTCTTCTGTCGTCCATTATGTTTCTAATTTCCAAAAATGTATGTATCAATTTTCTAAGTTTCCTATTGACTGAATCTATTTGAGTTTCCCAGTTTATATTTCGATCAATGTAAACCCCCAGGTATTTTATGTTATCGACTTGTTTGATTGTTGGGCAGTTAGAAGAATTTGGTTTACAAAGTTTACTATCGTGGCTAATCTTTTTTCAATTTTAGGATTATCTTTTAGCTTAAGCGAGAAAGCTATGAATTTTGTTTTGTCAGGGTTAAGTTTTAAATTATATTGATCATAATTCCTGCTTAAATCTTTAAGATCAGTTTCTGTCTTATAAATTGCTTCTTCCCAAGTTTTTCCAGTCTCAATTAACGCCGTGTCATCTGCATATGAAACCATTTCTCCTTTTATTTTTTTATTTAACAGACCGTTTACATACATCAGATACAACAACGGGCTAATTATTGTACCTTGCGGGACTCCACATACTAAATTTGTAGGGTTGCTCAGGGTTTCACCAACCTCTACAACTTGTACCCTATTGTCCAAGTAGCTTCTGGTCCAGTTTATGAATGTGGGATGAAAATTATTTATGGTCAGAGACTCTGCTAGTATTTTGTGGGATACTGTATCCAATGCCTTGGAGGAATCATTAAATTATACTATTACTTTATTACCTTCATCAAGATTTTGTACTATTTTTTCGTTGAGGTGGAGAATGGCGTCCAATGTACTTTTTCCTGTTTGAAAACCATACTGACTTTTGTTTATGAATTTATGTTGATCCCAGTACTTAGTAATGTAATTTTTAACTATTTTTTCCATTACTTTAGCTATATTTGATTAGATAGGACGATAGTTATTTGGGTTAGTTGAATCACCCGATTTATGTAAAGGAATTACTATTGCTTTTTTATATGTAGGAAACTCCTCGGGGGGATCCTGGCTTATGCCTTCTTCCTCTGACATATTGCTTAAATGGGCGATTCGGAAATAGTATGAAATGATCAGAACTGTAAGAACGTAAGTGTTATATTAGCACAAATGAACACGGCCGAAGCTCAATAATAACTGTACTTAGGGATGTTCCGATATTATCGATATCAATAAATATCGATATTTTCGATATCATATCGATATAAGAATTTCGATATTATCGTGATATCGAAAGATTTAGGTGAATATCGGATTTCGATATTGCACTATTTTGAGTTAGCTATTTTAATAAAAATTCGGGTTTTCAATCGCAAATGGCAATGATATTAGTTTGATCCAAATACATTTTTTAAATAAAGAAACTAAAATTTCATTCTGCCCATGTATGCATGTAAGTTTTGCTAAATATTATCTTTGGGTGAAAAGGTTTGTGTTTCAGTTATGCCTATTCCAACAGCATATTTGTAATATAAAGTTTTAAAAAATGTACCAGAATCATATTGCTCAAACGATTATTTCTGTTTTCGTACTTGAAATTCACTGTGTGATTGTTTTGGGTAACTTATATTAGCTAAACTAAAATTTTACAGTAAGGAATGAAAATTGCTTCCAATTTATATCAATTTACCCAATTTTCTACATTATAATTCATTATAAAGTCAGTTTAAGACTGTGTAATATAATCATGTGAATACAAAGAGTTTTTTCATAAAATTGTGAGCAATCATAAAAATTGCGTAATATCATTCGATATTGCTGATATCGATATTTTGTTGCGATATTATCGGTGTATCGATGTTGATGGTTAATATCGTTATCGATATCGAATATCGGAAGACCCTCGATATCGGAACAACCCTAACTGTACTGCAACCCAGGTAAGGGAACCTCTTAAGCGCGGAGAACCCTCTGGCGGCAGTCCTCGGACCCTTCTCCCCTCTCTAGATCCCAAAATATATATATTAGGGAAACGACCAAGCTTACTTAGATTAATTAATTAATAGATTATTAATTAATAGATTATATACGTCAACGGATTGGCTACATACGAGTATTTACCTATTTTCTTTAACGTTTCTGCCGATATTTTGTCAAAGCCTGGGCTAGAACCTCCTTTCAATTCCTGAATAGCTTGGTAAACTTCAAATTCTGTAGTTATAAGAAACATTTCATTTAAGCTATTTATTTTTTCATCATCTTTTTGCTCAGTTGGTTTGTAGCCAGTTAAACAATTTCCTACAGTGGCGAAATGCTTGTTTAATGAGTTGGCTATTCCAAAGTCTCTAGTAAAGCTGCGATCATCTGAACATATTTCTTCTATAGCCATTTTGTTTTTTTTTTTAGACACATCATCTGTAGCTTCATTTATGACTCTCCAGACATTTTTTAAATTAGACCCAACTCTACCAATTTTTTTTGGCATAATACCTGTTTTTTGCCAATTTAATTAGGAGAGTGTGTTCATTTCTAAATCTTATGGAATTATTTTTTATTACTGGATTAAAGATGGGTCTGTTTGACTTTTTCCCCCAAGTTTTTCTTCGGTTTTTATACTTTTAATTAAACCACTTGTTATCCACGGTTTTCTTGGTTTTGATCTGTTTGAAAGATAGGTTACTTGTTAAGTCTTAGTGCACTTGCTAATGTAACCAATTAATGTGTTATGAAAAACCTCTGTGGCATCATTTATATCTATCTTATTATAAACATCCTTCCATTTTTCATCTTTTATCTCTGATTCAAGCTGCTTATGATCAATTTTATAAACTGATTTATTTATTTCTTCGGCCTTGTATTTCTCCTTTAGTGAGGTCGCAACATGAACCAACGTGGAAAAATCAGTGATAACCGAATCCCAAATTATTGGCGTTATATCCTTTTCTAATATATTTTTGGATTTTCTAATATTCATGTGATCAACACAAGAGAAACTCCCATTTTCAATTCTAGTGTATTTTTTGATGCGTGGTATGTATCCCATTGTTGCAATAAAATTTAAATATTCAAATTTTTTATACTCTGAATGTGCGGTTTCACCAATATCAATGTTTAGATCTCCCATAATAAACTCCAAATCTGAATCATCTTTGCGCTCGTAAGCTGTATTTAATTCCTCCAGGAAGCCACTAATGTCAGATTCACTGGGGGACCTATATATAGCATTAACTTTAAGAATTTTATTTCCCCATTTAAATTTCAATGTAATACCTGTTGCGTTCTTAAAATGTATTTCACTTTTATCTATTATTTTACAATTATTATTATAGTACAATACTACCCCACTGTGTTGGTTAATGAAATTTGTTGAACAAACGTAATAATACCCAGGAACAATCTTATTAATTTCCATGTAAGCCAAATTTAACAAAAACTCATCAAAATTTCTATTTAAACTCCTGATGTTCATATTTAACAATAAAATACCATTTTCTTCTTGCTTTTTCATTACAACATTTAGTGAATCAATACTTTCACAGATTATTTCTTCTTTTAATTCTTTTTCAATGTCCATAGAAACCATTTTATTTTTAGATTAAATCCTGATCCTGACTCACTTACAAATTTCTAATTAATCCCCTAAAACCGAAGAGAGTTTTTTCATTGAATCCAGCTTGCGCAGTTTCTCGATGTCTTCGATTTTGATTGCTTTATCGTTTTCTTCCTTCTTGATAAAAATATAGCCGTCCTTCACCCAAACGAATCTGAAGTTGTATTCCTTGGAGAACTGCTTGGTTAACCATCTCAAGTGTGAATTATATTGTGTGAGCTTGTCATTGAGAAACATTCTCGAGTCAGTTATTAAATTTGCACCAATATCATTAGCAAACACTCCTTCCTTTCTTCTCTTGAAACTCGCTATGAGTGAATTTTTTACTTCCATAGAATTAAATTTTGCCACTATGATGCCACGATCCGGTCTACCTGCTTTTGGGTTAATTCTAAAAGCATAGCCGATATCATTGTTTTTTTATTTCACATTGTAGGTATGAGCCAAGAGTTGTTAAGATTGTTTTCGGATCCTCTCTAGCAGTTATTGGTATTCCCGAGAGCTCTACCTCTTTCTCCATCAGAACCTGCTCATAGCGATTCATTCTTGAAGAAAGATTACTCATTTTTTCTTCCAAAATCGAATCTAGAACACTTCCGAGGTCCCTGGTCAAGACAACTCTTTTAAGAAGGGCTCCTTTTAGATAGCTGTACTCCAGTTTAGTCAATGATCTCGTGTAAGATGATACAGCACATTTGGTCGGATGAAGCGGTAAGTGATTAGCTGAACAGCACTCAAGGAGCGAATCAAGGCCAGCCTGAAGAAGGCAACAAGCTGCCAAGCTAAAGATTCGTCTGTATACTTTCAAGTTGTCGGCATACATTAGTATCTTGATCTCATCTGAGGAAATCTTTTGATGGTTGTTCAAGAGGCAGAAATGAACAGTCAGAAGCAGTTTGAAGAAAAAACTTCAGTCTTTTTTGACGATCGCCAGGTTCCCAACAGTTACAAAACCTTTTTGAACGCGCACACGCTGCCCAGGGCGCGATGTCACTGCTACCAGCAATCTGATTAGATGGTTTCTGCAAAAAAAAAAAAAAAAAAAAAAAAAAAACCCTTAACAGCCAACACCAATGTTACCCAAGGTCGGAGTTACCTGGACTCTAGCTGGTGTTTAGTCGTGACAGATTAACGGCCAATGACGATCAAGCATACACTATTAGTTTAAACCTCAATCAACGTTTATACCGCTTTTTGAAAGGTGAGGTTAGTTTATATACAAGATTTTAAACCACTGTTGTAGTGTGTGATAAGATTTAAGCTCTGCTTAAATTTGGACGGCCGTCAGTGGCCGTTTAAAACAGATTTTGCGGGTTTTTAGATGTGATCTTGGTTTTCAACTGAGTTATCGTTTTATTCCGTTGGATTTCGTTACATTTCCACGTAAACAGTGAGAAAATGAATCTCACACCACACGGATTTACACCTAGGATGAGGACATTCCAGTATTGATAAAATTGTTTCCGAGGTTTCGAATCCATTTGGATCAAGCTTATTGAGGGTGATTTCTTCTGAGATTTCGCATGTACAAGGCGACCGTGTGGATGGTTCGTAACAAATTTAGGGCTGCATAAGAAAGTCATCGAAGAACAGACGTAAGACTACTGCTGAAATTAAATAATTTATTAAGAAACAGGATGTTTGAACACTGTAGCCATTGATTTTTGGGGAGTCGAGAGGTTGACAGCGTTGGCAGGTAATACACCTAACCCAAACTAGTCTATTGTATGCTGCTTTTTTGTATTCCTCCTTTACTCTTTTCGGAACTTTACGAACTTTACTCTAAACTACTAACTTCACTCTTTACGAACTACAGTTTCGTAAACTTCAGTGATAAGGTCTTTTATTCACGATTAACACAAACAGTAACCTACACCAAGTTTCAAAATTAAAGGACGCACAGCTATTTCTTCTTTTAAACCTCAACTTCGACCCCTTAACAGCAAAACAACTATGGTCCAACTAGTTAGTTTGATGTGTATTGTGAAGCAATCATACACGCCCATGCACTCTGTTGAGGTCTTTGGTAAAATTCTGTTAATTACAATTGGCAAGGTTTAATCCGGGGAAACTCCAAATAGCGCCCATTTAAGATAATATATGTTCCTCGCACGACACAATGATCTGCCAAGTATATAAATGTGAATCGGTAGTACGAGGATTTCTAGCTGCACAAACTAACTCTAAATAGTAATAGACGTTCATTTTGGTTGGTTAGACAAATGATGGAAGCGGAGCGGCGAGGGCGTTTCTGATTGTATGGGATAGCTTGCTGTGTTTCACAGAAGCACAAACTCAAATAGCGAGACAGGGTTCAGAATGGACGGTCCCCAATGCCCCTCGCTTGGAACATGTATTCGTTCATTTGTGATAAGGACAAAATAGCTGATAGGATTACCACCTCCCCCGTCACAGTTAAGGCAAACACGGAAAAAAGCTATTCGGACGTTGGTCCAAACAACAGGCAGCACCCGACTGCATTGTGGGCCTTTTAAATTGTGATCCTCTTGAGCGGGCTTAGTTTTGAAGCGATGCCTTTGGATAGCGGTACTCTGTTTACTCAACCACTGAAAGCAAGCTGGGTTTTGCATGTGTAGCACACCCCGGAGTTGATACGACCTCATCCCCGAGCAAATCTATGAATATTCAGTTGGGTGGTTAGCTCTAATATAATACTATTGTTTTCAACTGCATTCATGTAGATCCCACCCCGCCCACCGATAGGGGAGGTAATGACGTTATTTACTGGTTAATTGATGGTATCGTAACAGTCAAAGGGCTCTGCCCAAGATTTACCGACGGAAGAAGAAGGGGTTTTCACTTACCCTCCTCCCCCAAGTCTGATATTTGCTCAAATTACAACAGTGGCGGGCCTAATCATTCTGGTATAGGTGCTCTACACGCAATGTCTCCCTTATCTCTTCTCCAACTGGCAACATAAATTACCAGCTAACAACACATAAATCAGGGGCTAAGTGCGGCAGAACAAAGAGGCCCGAGCCATCAGCCCGCCTGCTCTCAATTCACGGGGTTTTCTTAATAATTAACCATCGTCACCCAGGAACGCGATGTTTCCACCACTCGAACGGCTGATAGTGCCAGAGGTCTCGAATGAAAGGGGGAGCTCGGCTGCTTCGTTTGTGATTAGCGGTGAAATCGTTTTCGGCTCGCTTGCGAGCGTGATTCAGAAATTATCGGCGACTCATGCCGCCACCGCAGTGGGCGTACAACGAGTTTCAAATTTTCTAGTATAATCTCATACCCACTACAATAAGAACGACTTTTCCACCCATGTAGATCGAATTATCAATTAGAAAAGGAAAACTTTAAAACATTTCATTATTAACCCTCACACTACAAAAGACAGTAAAACCCCACTAATCCGGCATCCGATAGTCCGGCACCTTCAATGATCCAGCATCGGTAAAATCTGCTGAGGTCGGGATGACTCGGCACTTTTGACAAATCAAAAAGAAATAAGGTCTTATTTTGTACCAATGTAGTAAAGTACAATTAACTTTCCAACGTTGTATAGATTATTAGTACTGTACTGTGCCAACAATAATAATGTATATACGTAGAGTATTTAACTTAATTCATAATGTCTTATTACAGTACTGTACTGTATTGTACTTTATTAATAAATGCACGAAATACACAATAATATATTTCTTTGTTTTGTTTTTCATAATTTCCTTCACTGCCAAAATCAGAGAAATCACAATAGAACACGGAAAAATGGCTTGGTAACCAGTAATAGCACGTTTGACTGTCTATTTTAGCGGTATTTCCGCTATCCTAGCAAAAAACTACCATTTTGAGACCACATTCAGTAATCCGGCATTTTCGGGAATCCGGCACTGCCGAGGTCTCAGACGTGCCGGATTAGCGAGTTTCTACTGTAAATCGAAATCACATAATATGTGATAGGTATATTATACCGCAAGGTGGAGTGCTCCGACACCCCAGAAATATTACAGCACATTTCATCGATTAAAGCCTAACTATCGATTCTATTATATTATTCTTCATTGGGTATCACTCCCTGAATGCTCGTATGTCCTTTCGCTCAAAAATTTCAATCGATTTCAACATTACGATACATTTTTTCCAGAGATATAGTAACAGACTAGTGTGCCAAACTTTCAAAGAAAAATATACGTTTTACAATAGGTTTGTTATTTGCCTATACCTTTTATCCTTTATCGAGGGCCTCTCAGCGGCAAGATGATATCTGATGAGGAGGATACTGGTGGCTTGGTCTTCATCCATTGCAATTCAAAAATTGGTTGCTGTGGGGTGCGTGGACACCCCACCTTGTTGTGTGAGTACTACAACGAAGTCTGCCTTCTTGGGTGAGGCACATAGACTTATCGTTAAGTCACAAGAACGTTCAGATCTCTAGAGAGGTTTTACTAAATCTCGAAAGATGTGGAATACGAAATCGTTACAACGATTCACGGATAGAAATGGTGGGACACGTTTATTTTATTTCTTATTCATTTATTTAGGTGAACGGGCGAACCCAATTACTAGGAACAGGAATATTGAATAAGTTTAGAGGCACTGCTAATAACAATATTATAACTATAGTAACGATGTGAAACCAAATGTGAGGTTAAAACTAAAAATAAAACTCATAATGTTGGGAAGGAAGCAATTAAATACTTCCAAAATCTTATGGAACAGTGGAAAAAGTCCAACTCAGGATGAAGATGAACAAGGCAGGGCAAGGCGGCCTGTCTTACCGAATAGCGCTGGTGAGACTACTGCCCCATTCAGAAGTTTATGCAAAAATACCAGATCCGCCAGACAGCGTCTGCTCTCCGAGGGTTTGAAGTGACACATCCCCCTATCAGGTCAGCATAATCAACTTCATCATGAGGGATCTCAAGCTTATGTTCGGGTGTACATAAACCCCTTCCGGAATTTAGTCGACGTGTCTTGCAGGTCTGTCGCTCTAATTCTGTAGCGAATGGAAGGTCGATCGTGTTGAAATTGACAACAGATTATCGAACCGTTCTTCCACGACTATCTTAAAAATAGCGCGATCGATACACTAGAACCTGAGAATGTGATGCTTGGCGGATTCACGACGCTGAAATATAGATGTAGCACTTTTTGCGGTAGGTATCTAGAACATAATTACAAGGTATGGAATAGAGAAGGGCAATCGGTAAACAAATATCGATTTTTTGAATGGTTTCTGAATCGGTTCTAAAGAATCGATTCACAAAAAATTATTTCTTTCGAGTATCGGTTTTTGGAAAAATCTATTTAAAAAAAAAGGTTCTAACTTTCAACTCAATAGCAAAAAACGCTGCAAATTCTTCCACTGGGGTTTATTATTCAATTTCATTCATTTGGCTTGCATTCATGATTTGAATTTCTACTAAGCTTTTGGAGTGTGAGTGTTTCACAGGTGATAGAGCGATTATTGAATTTCAGCAGGCACACAAATATGATCAACTGATCAATCAAAATAGGTATTTTGGTTGAGAACCGATTCAAGTGCTCTAAGCATATCTCCTGAAACTCAATAATTGCTCTATCACCTGTAAAACACGCACACTCCAAAGCTTAGTAGAAATTCAAATTATGAATGCAAGCCAAATGAATAAAATTAAATAATAAACCCCAGTGAAAGAATTTGCAGCGTTTCAAGAATATCAGAATGCTTCAACCCGAGTTTTTCATGAAGTGACCGAGAAGTGTCTTAGGGGTCAGGTTGACCCCAAAGTGAGGTCATCGGCGTTTTTCCCAGCCAGCTATTTCGCAAGTGGACTTTATTATTATTATTTTGAGTGTCTTTATTTTAGAAATTCGCTGTTTCGAAAGATTTCTTCTAGCGACAGAAAAGAAGTTAAGAACAACGCCTAGTACCTACCTGTCTAAGACGACCACCGTCCCTTCATAAGTATTGTATCCAACAAAATGGACATATCGATATTTTTCACGGAGGTGTTTTCACAATTGGTTGAGAACATTTGTAATTTTTTTAAAATTATAAGTAGGATCGTGCGGTGATTTTGTCCTGCTATTGTGGCAATTAAGAGATATTTTCGTGTATAATTGTTTTTCAAATATGCCAGATCCGTTTGATGGAAACGAATGCTGTCCTCCACAATATTGTAATGATCAATTAGTTGTGTGAAATTTGGTGTTGTGGTTGTCGTTCTAGGGTTAAACTTGATTCAATTAAGATGTATAGACCAGTGATCTGAGGTGAAGGGCTAACCGATACATCTCTAATAAACCTTTGTGTAATAATGTCAACGTTTTGGTGTCTAGAATCCGTGCCACTGTACTGGATCACATGTGTGAGCTTATTTTGTGGCACCTGGGTATCGGCGCTGAATGTTTGACACTAGCGATGCTAATCAAAGGCAGAGGTTATGGAGCGGATCGGATTCCCAAGAATCAAAAAAGCAAGCAGAAGGCGCAGGTGGAATAGTAGAATGGAATTCATGAGGTGAGACGAGATGGGGGATGACGTAGGCGGGAAGTCAGCTTCCCTCGATTCGCATGGGAGAGGAAGGCTGGAGATTTTTCACCTTTCAGGCGAAGTTGGAAAGGATTGTGGATTGCACGAGGCGTCTGTGTGGATTGGACGAACGCCTGCGTGGGAGATCGAGGAGGTCTCGCACTTGAAGGCAGCTCATTCCCCTATGCGAGCCAGTAACAGGTGTTTCCTTGCTACCCGTGAATGATTCGTTTCCATAATTTATTTACACGCCCGGGGAAGGTTACTCTTGCATGCGATGGGCATCGTTTATCACTGAACACAATCACGTGGAAAATTAAACACGTTCTTACTATATTTATTCCGAAAGGCGGGAAAAGGCAGTGTTTTCCGTTCCGTTCCGCGAGCATACCAACACATCTCCGTAAATGTGACTCCCGGTCCGGAGCACCCACCTTATTGGGAGCTCGGGGAGTTTAAAATGGTGTAATTGGTTTTGAAACACCCCGTTCAACTTTACTGCCCCCCGCTCCCCGTAATGTCGAGCATCTTTCGCCTTACTCTATTGCGACCTCGTAAGGGGTTTCCGCCTTCTAATCCTCGTTTTCTCCCGTCTTCCTTAAATTCCATCCTACCCGAACGAACGCTCGGTTCAACTCCAGAAGCGCTCTGACGGATCATTTTAAATACTTCCACAGTCTATAGACTGTTGCGAGCTCATTTAGAAAACTGTCAAGCGACATTCGCCGAGACCTAAAGCTACACAACCCCATCCAGAGAATTTCGCTCAATTTACGCTTAGTCGGTTTGACGCTCAGCGTACTAATAGCGAGTAGTGAAATTAGAATGAATTGTTGAGAATGAACGGCGAATCAGAAACATTCTCCAACAAACTAAATTTCCTCTCCAGACGGCCCAGCGGAATTCTATCAATTATGCCTACCAAACGAGATGAACCATGTCATTTCAAATCCGCACGGTACGTCAATTAAAAAAGACTTGAATTTCAACGTTTTCCCCCCTGAATTATTATTTTATTCCGATATTTCGGGTATTAGCCCATCTCCAGTCACACTGTTACAAACTAAGACATTAATATAGTGTCACTACAATACATTCTAAATAATATCCTGGAATGCCCCCCACTGCTCTCGAGGGTCCATCTGGCCGCCTCCCGTTCATCCGCCAAATCTCCTCAACTGTTTTTCGTCCCGTTTTCAGCCGCAAACTATGACCGTCATCGCCCGTTTCCCGGATTATCCCGCAGCGCAAATTTATTCCTAGCCATTACCCCTAATTTTGATTTTTTTTTTTCTCCACCCCGTTATCAACTTTGAAGTCCCTCATTTTGTCTTCTCCCATATTTTCAGAATTATCCATTTCAATTTCAAAATGTGACCAATATCCGGGTGGGAGCGTAAAAAGTGGGATAAAGAGAAGGAAATAAATACATCACACAAAATGTATTAATAAAATTAAAAAAATTATCACGAGAGGTGAGAAGGAACTATTTCATCGAAATTGATAAAATATGCGCATGTTTTGCTTCCGAGTCTGCGAAGCAGCGGAAGCCTTGTGTTAACTTTCGGAAGCCAAACAATTTTGTTGTCCGAACTCAGAATTTCCACTCGCATTTTGCGTTTCATACCCTACTAAACAAATTTGGTTTTTGGTATAACGACGTTTGCGCAAGTAGGTACTAGATAGGTATCTGTAAGTATTAACCTAATTAAACTGAAATGAAAAAATTAACTTATCGGAATAAGTTGGTCAATGAGATAATACCTAGGAACTAGTTAATTTCCATAAGCCTAAATCTCGCGACAAGTTTTTATGATTCTATGGATTGTGTACATAGAGTATAGGTAGACGGTTGAAATTTGTAGGAAAAACTTTATTTCCTTCTTTTTAGGGCACTTGAATAGAAGCTTTCTCAAAAAGGTTTCTTTGTTTAATTTATTTAATGAAAATTTTAACGTCAGTTACGAAAGTATTTGTAAATTTTGAACAAACCCTGTGCACTTATCCATTCAGAACTCGCTTCATAGTTCGCATCACTAGTACTCGTAAGCCGAAGTCGAAGATTCCAATAACTGTAGACCTTCCAGTATGGGAGAGGGATCTGGCTGAGATGGCAAAGAAGGTTTGTGAATTTGTTCTCTGGTATTAGTTTGAGGTAAAAGTGTTGGGTTTGTGTGAGTCTCAAAATTTCCGTTGTTGCATAGGGCACTTGGGAGTGGAGCTTGGTCCACAAGTAGGCCATTTGGTTCTCCTCCTGCTGCTGCTAGGTGTCGTGTTGAAACCGCGGGTTTCCTACCATCAGAGTACCGAACCAGTGCATAATCATGGTTACCGTCGACGAGGGTAACTTCTTCCACCTGTGGGTCGAACTTCGATTGGCTATTGAACCTTTTGAGCAAGACTGTTCCAGGTGTCAAAAGCCACGACGGTATTGATTGCCCATTGCTTGATCTTCTAGCATGAATGAACATTCGTTCATGAGGTGTGGCATTTATGCTGGTACACAGGAGTGACCTAATCGCATGTAGAGACTCGGGAAGCACTGACTCCCATTGTGTGGTTTTTAATCCTTTTCCTTTCAGAGCTAGCTCGATTGTCTTCCAAATAATCCCATTGTACCTTTAAACTTGTCCGTTACCTTGAGGATTGTAAGCTGTCGTACGACTTGTGGCTACCCCGAACGAAGCAAGGAAAGTTTTTAGTTCCTGAGACATGAAAGATGAGCCGCGGTCCGAGTGGATGAAGGAAGGTGCTCCGAAAATACTGAACAGAGTGTAAAAACAATGTTTCACTGTGGAAGCACTGGTGTCTTGGCAAGCAAATGCAAACGGGTACCTGGAGTATTCATCTACAATCGTGAGTAAGTAGCGATTTTTAGATTGTGATGGTATCGGCCCCTTGAAATCCATATTTAACCTTTCAAAAGGACTAGTGGCTTTGATTAATGTGCCCCGGTGCCGAAAAAATTTAGGCTTAAGTTCAGAGCAGACTTTACAGCTTGATGTTACCTTTTTGACGTCATCTACAGAATAGGGTAAGTTCTTGCTTCTTATCCAGTGCTGCAATCGTGTTACACCTGGATGACAGAGTGATTGGTGGAGAGCAGAAAGACTACCTAGTTCTGATGAAATGGTACAAACTCTAGAAAGTGCATCTGCTACCAAGTTTTCTTTTCCTGGTCGATAGACTATATCATAGGAATAGCAGGAAAGATCTAGACGCCATCGAGTGATCTTTTCGTTCTTTATTTTCCCAGTATGTTTGGTGTCGAACATGAAAGAAACAGGAACGTTGGTCTGTAATCAAGCGAAAGTGACGACCAAGGAGAAAATGGCGCCAGTGACGGACAGCTTCTACAATAGCGTAAGCCTCTTTTTCCACTGACGAGTGGTGCTGTTCAGATTTGCTCAGAGTACGTGAAAAGAATGCTACAGGCCTTCCAGCTTGTGTGAGTGTGGCTGCAACAGTTGTGTCAGAAGCATCAGTCTCTACAGAGAATGGAGAGTCTCCATCAATGCAAGTCAAGAACGCACCTAATAAGGTTTTTTTCATTTCTGGAAGGGGGAATGAACTGTTCATCAGTGGTCTCAACTTTTTGGAAAAATGTTGGATAAATCTCGAATAATGGGAGAACATCCCTAAAGCTCTTCGGAGAGAGGATGCATCAGAAGGTGGAGGGAGCTCTTGGAGAGGCTTCATTCTTGCTGGATCGGGGCGAAGAGTGCCGTTCCAGATTGTTTGACCTAGAAAACTGATTTTTCGCACAGAAAACACACTTTTTTTGTTATTGATAGTAAGTTTGAATTTCTCAGCAGCTTTGAAGAATCTTTCTAGGTTTGCATCGTGTTCTTCTTGAGTTCTCCCACAGCATGTAACATCTAACAAGTACGCATAAGTATCCTTGAGACCTTCCTTACGCATTATTCCATCAATTACTCTCTGGAAAGCAGCAACCCCATAAGTTACACCGAAGGTTATGCGAGTGAACTGGTATAACTCGCCAAGAGCCTCAAAGGCAGTGAATGGACGATCTTCTTCACATATTGGTACCTGATGGTAAGCACTGCGGAGGTCAATAGTGCTAAAAACTTTGTATCTTGCAACTTTGTTCACAATCTCATCAATTCGAGGCAAACGATATGCATCCAAGTGTGTATAACGGTTGATTGTTCTTGAATAATCAATAACCATGCGTTTCTTGTGGAAACCAGTTACTACATGCACTTGTGCTCGCCATGGGGAAAGACTTTCCTCCACCACCCCTTCCTCAATGAGTTTCCTTAGTTCTGCTTCGATAAATTTCAAATCTGTAACAGTGTGTAGCCTTGATTCAACAGCTATTGGCTTACAATCGGAGGTTAGATGTGCGAAGAGTCCTGCTGGCTCCACATTAGCAGGTTGGAGAACACAGACCTGTAAAGGAGTCTTAGGACCTCCAAAGGCAAATTGAACAACGGAATGTTGTTGTAGGACGTCACGGCCGATTATCAGTGAAGCACACAGATCTGGAAGAACAGCTAGGGAAACACTAAAATGGTGATGGCCTAATATCAGCAAGTCAGTTTTGCATTGACCCTGAATTGTTTCTCGGCTCTCACACTACCCGATGAGTATTTGAAGCAAGTCCAACCTCGTCTTTGATTGGATGAATTTTCAAACCAAGACGGTTCGCTACAAGTTTGTCAATCAAATTTATGTCGCTTCCAGAATCTAACATTCCAGATACTTTAGTTCCCGCAATTCCAATCATAGTTGTCACCTTGGACATTGAAGAAAAAAACATAGCTGAACAGTAGCCAAAGCAGCTGATGATTTCTTTGATTTTTCTCTCACATAGCGGCAGACCTCAGCGTAGAGACCTATTTTACAACATTTTCTACATTTCACTTCGCGAGCGGGGCATTTAGCACGGGAGTGTCTCTGTAATCCGCAGAAGTAGCATTTACTCTTGTGAGTTGCACCCACTTTGCGTTCAGGGGATTCTGGTTCTGAAGAATCACTTTCTGACCCATGAATAGCATTGACAGTAGGAATGGGGTCGTCGTATAATTTCGATTGAACGTGGGCCAATTCTAAAGAACGGGCTTGAGCATAAGCATCTGAAAGTGAGAGCGTTGGGGAATTCTCTAGGAGCCTCTGACGTATATTAGGATTTATCAAACCGCGAATGAAAGAATCTCTAATACAGTCGTCCCTATTTGTCTCCGCTGTCACTGACTTAAACTGGCAGTCTCGACTCAAGAGCTGGAGAGCCTCTAGGTAGCGATCGACTGATTCGGTAGTTTGCTGACGCCTAGTTAGCAGTTTGTGTCGAGCAAATACTTCATTGATCGGTTTGACAAAGATGGATTTTAGTGTGGCAATTGCATCATTATATGTCTCAGATGTACTCACGTATTCGTATACTTCTGGAGAGATGTAGTTGATGAGTAGTTGCAACTTTTCTTCTTCGTTTGCTGCAGCACTCCGGATGAAGTTTTGGAATCGATGAATCCAGTGATTCCAACGACTGGGAACTGAGGTAGAATCTGGGTTCAGGTCCTGTATTGTAGGACGAAGAAGTTTATACATCGCGTGTGTTTGAAGTTTTATGTAGAATAGATTGAAGTGATTTGAATGAAAGAATTTACCTTAACGAAGGCTTTATTCTACATAAAACGCAACTGGGAATAATAGATTCGGAAATTGGGTTTCCACAACAGTTGGTATAAACACGTAACTATACAACGAAACGTGATTCAATGTAATAATGCTACAGCCCGCAAACTGGAATTTCTCCCTGAAATATGGCGATACGTAGAAGGGCTACCTAATGCAGAAATATTAAACCTCTACCTGATAATTTGCCAAATTTTTGTCATATCTGAGAAATTCATTTGTATTCTTAATTATGAATGTGAATACTTCCATTCCTTCCTGAAATCGCCGTTCGTGAATTCTCGAAGATATTCGCGACCCGACTCGCTCGTACACCATCTTCGTGGAAATAAACTCGGATCCTTAGGTCCAGCACATCCTGAGACTTAGACGTAAAGGAGGCCTCCGGCGTCGGGGACGTTCATCTTGCAGCCAGTAAACTCTGATGCTCAGGGGTTCAGCGGCCGGCGACGTGACGTGACGTGTGGCCGAAACGCCCTCTAATGCCGAGGACGAAAGGATCAAATGGGATCCGCGTTTCTATTTCTCCCTCACGACAATGGTGACGGGAGACATTTTCGAGGGACGTTTCCCGATGGAGCTACTCATACATGGCGTACGAGCTCCATCCCCATCCACCGTTGATTTCCTTCACCACTAGAGCTGGAAAGAAGAAAAAACCTCTCGCACCTTTTACCAACATATAGCATTAGCAAACTGAATTAAGCCTTTAGCAAACTAAATTAAACTTTTAGCAAACTAAAGTGAACTTTTAGCAAATTGAATTAACCTTTTCGCAATGGAGTAGTTTTCAGGTCGATACAAACGTTTTATCATTGGAAATGATAAAGCAAAACATATGATATATCATTAGCAAATTGAATTAAACCTTTAGCCAACTAAATTAGACTTTAAGCAAACTGAATTAACCCTTCCGCAATTAGAATTAAACCTTTCGCAAATACAGATATGGAGGTAAAGTTGATTCTAGTTGCGAAAAGGTTAATTCAGTTTGCTTAATGTCTAATTTAGTTGGCTAAAGGTTTAATTCAATTTGCTAATGATATATCATATGTTTTGCTTTATCATTTCCAATGATAAAACGTTTGTATCGACCTGAAAACTACTCCAAATTGCTCCATTAAACAACCTCCCAACGCAAATAACCTATCTGTGTTCATTAGTCTGGGGTACAATATTTGAACTCGTCGTTTCCATGAGCTATGATTGTATTCTGCATGGCATAAAAAGAACCACATTTATATTTCGGCTGAGTAGAACGATTACACACGAAAATTAGCCTGAAGTGTTCTTCAGCGGAACAGTGTGTCTTCAAACCAATTTCCCAGAGTTTTCAACACTGAATCACAAGGTAGTATCTATTTTCGGATTTGAACACATTTAATTAAAATAAAGCCCGAAAATGTGGTACTACTTGGACTGGAGATCTGTCACAACCGTTTAAATCAATTCAGTAAAAATAAAAGACCTTGCGACCAGGAAGGGTATTTTACAATCTGATTGAATGTCTCAACCTCAAAACGGTATTAATAGCAACTATTAGTAAACAAGTTGAAAATTATAAAGCCAGGAATTACATGCTAATACCTCCGTCTTTAACTTCATCACTGGTGAATCGCTCCTTCGTATACAACTTCGAAAGATAAACCACATGGCGTATTTCGGGATTGACGATCCATTTACCATAACTGGCGTCTCTGTTACTTTCTGAGTGTTACATAAACGAAGATCGGTGCTCCATCCCTTAGCTTTTTCACGTTAGAGGCTACCCTCTCGACACTTGACGAATCGCAGTCTTAATATTTCAGATGTTTTTTTTGTACTTCCAAATCAGTCAGTTGCCGCACTCCAGAGACGAGACGGTTATGCCGTAACCAATTACAATAACTATTGCTTCTTCGGAATTGCTGCGATAACCAGTTATTCGAAAGAGACGGTATTCAGAATAACTTCTTAACGCTTACCTCCTAGCTTGAAACTTGGGATAAAGGAAAAGTTTTCTTTGACGCTCGATAATCCTCTCCAACTGGCTTCCGTTTGAGAGATGACAAGTAGTTGGAACAAGCCTAATAAGCCACCACAGGTAACATCCAGGGCTTGATTCTTAATAGACTCAAATGAGAAGACTAACATGGCTTCAGCTTCCTCATGAAGGTTGCCGAACGTTTCCGAATGACTGTTATCAACCATCTTCGTTGCCTTGTGATTGCAACGTCCCTCCATCTTTTCATTGTTTTTCGTTCTTTCAGTTTTCGAGGAACCTTCTGTGTTCTGTTCGGCCGTCTGAAAGCTCGATAGGCAAAAATCTCAAAAACGAAAACATATCCTAAATCAATCCTTCTAATTATCTATAGATTAATTGGACAAATAATATAAAGTTATCTGAAACTAGTATTTCTGCGTTTTTATGTGAAAACCGGTGTTATGATGTTGGAATGTGTAAAACCTGCATTATGATGTAAGTAGGTGTTAAACCTACAACGAAATTACTGCTACGTTACTGGATTCGATCTCACAACATCCTGTGCTATAGTTTAATGTCGAAGCCTCATGACTGGTGGACAAGGAAGGGATTACTTCTATTGCACTACTCGGAGGTAGCCCTTTCAACTCAACGGCTACCTGGCGGCTGTTGTTAGGGTCTCACTGCCCGTAGGCCGCCTTGGAATTGCAGCTTTCAGGGTGGCCTGTGGGAGGGGGGGGGGGGGGGGGAGACCAACCGAGTGGGCTCTGGGGCAAATCCTTCTCCATCATAGGCCGATGGATGCATGGCTGGAGGGGTTAGTTCAGTCGCTACTATGAGGACCCAGGGTACATGGAGGGGATCTGGGTTTTCCCACCACGCCATCATTGCGGTGGTGGCAGTGGATGAGTCAGCCCCCAGTGTCTCCGACTACATGCAGGAGGTGCGGAACTTTGATCTCCCCTTGAAGGTCTACATTCACAGTAGATCACTATGGTTCTGTACAGATGGCTCCATCATGAATGGTAGAGCTGGTTTGGACATATATGGCCCGAGAATGGCGATTGCAGAATTGATGGGGACAGTTGCTACCATTTTCCAGGCAGATATACATGAAATAAGATTTAGTGCCGACAGAATTTTGGGTCGGCGAGTTAATGGAACAACAATTTATATTCTATCAGATAGTCAAGCCGCCCTTGAAGGCGCTGGTCTCTTATATTAAATTATAAAAAACTCCTCGAGGCTGGTGCGGTACTGCTCGGCTAACTTCATGACCCTTGCCGGTAAAAATAAGGTTACATTGGTGAGGTGCTCTGGGCACCGAACGGTTAAGCTGACACCCTAGCTAGGAAGCTGCTCTCCCTGTGGGTCCAGAATCTTTCCTGGGCACTACAGAGAGCTTTCTTCGGGGGGAGCTTTCCAAATGGGAGATTAAGAAGAGTACTGTCTGCTGGCTCCGTGTTAGGGGACAGAGGCAGGCAAAGCAATTTATTGACCCTCATGAAGAGAGCTGCATAGCCTAGGAAGAATGGAGATACGTATAGTAACGGGGCTCTTAACGAGACACTGTCCACTTGGATACCATTGCGTTGGTGGGGAAAACTTTCAAGGATGTGTTGTATAGTAAGTTACAAGAATTACCTGTGGAAAGGTTTTATTCTGCATGAAACAGCAAAGAATGAATAAATTGGGAAATTGGGTTCCTACAAACAAATGTTGTAAACAAGTTGCTATGCAACGACACCAGCCAGTTAATACAATAATATTACATTCACCCTCTTCTCAGAATCTAACGTAATCTTGGAGGTAGGATGGGGGCTTTTGATCTCTGGAACTCCTTCTTGTAGATTTATCGAAAGATGGTTTTCCTGAGGGGGGTAAATCCGATACTTCTTCAGTCTCCTTCTGGCTAGTCAAAGGATCCGTACTTGATTCAGAAAGTTGTGGAACTGAAGTTGGCAGTTCTGTTTTTCCCTTCTCATTGTTTGTATCGGGAGATGGGATGTTCGTATCAGAAGATGGGTTGTTTCTACTTATGTCCTCTTCAGAAATGGAATGTTAGTCTTGTCCCGTAGGTGCTAGATGTCGTGTAGATACTGTGATCTCTCTGCCATCAGGATAGCGGATAAGGGCGTATACATGGTTCCCATCCACAAGAGTCACTTCTTCCACCAACGGTTCAAATTTGGATTGTCTATTAAATCGTTTGAGGAATACTGTTCCGGGACGTAGAAGCCATGATGGAGTTGATAATCCGTTTCCAGATCTTCTAGGGTGACTGAACAATCGTTCGTGAGGTGAGCAATTTATACTAGTGCACAGGAGCGATCGAATAGCGTGTAATGCTTCTGGGAGCACAGTTTCTCACTGAGTTGTTTTCAGTCCTGTTCCTTTCAGTGTAAGTTCTATCGTCCTCCAAATAGTCCCATTGTATTTTTCTACCTGGCCATTTCCTTTAGGATTATACGCGGTGGTACGGCTCGTAGCCACCCCATATGCATCAAGAAAATTCTTGAGTTCTTGAGACATAAATGAAGAGCCTCGATCTGAATGAATGTAGGAGGGTGCTCCGAAAATACAGAAGAGTGAGTTGAAACAATTTATGACTGTAGAGGCACTCGTATCTTGGCAAGCAAAAGGAAAGGGAAACCTGGAGTATTCATCAACTACTGTAAGAAGATATCGGTTTCTTGATTGCGTTGGTAGTGGTCCTTTGAAGTCGACATTAATCCTCTCGAAAGGTAGAGTGGCTTTTATAAGTTTACCTTGATGTTGAAAGAATCGAGGTTTCAGCTCGGCGCAAATTTTACATGCTGCTATCACTTGTCGGACATCATCCATTGAATAAGGCAGATTTTTGCTTCGCACCCAGTGGGAGTGATGCCTGGATGACAGAGTGTTTGATGAAGAGTTTTGAGATTTTCTAGCCCAGAAGAGATTGCACCGATCCTGGATAATGCGTCAGCAGCCAAATTGTATTTCCCAGGGTGGTACAAAATGTCATAAGAATAGCAAGATAAGTCGAGCCGCCACCGAGTGATTTTCTCATTCTTAATTTTGCCTGAGTGTTTTGTATCAAACATAAAAGAGACGGATCGTTGATCAGTCACAAGTTGGAAATGGCGACCTAAGAGAAAATGGCGCCAGTAACGAACAGCTTCAACAATAGCATACGCTTCTTTTTCTACTGAAGAGTGATGTATTTCAGAGCTGGATAGCATGCGTGAAAAGAAGGCTACTGGCCTTCCTGATTGTGAAAGGGTGGCTGCTATTGTCTTGTCCGATGCATCTGTTTCTACACAGAAAGGGGAATCTCCATCAATGCAGGTCAGCAATGCGTTTATTATGGATTCTTTCATCTCAACAAATTTTTGTAAGGCTTCCTGTGAAAGAGGGAAAGAACTGTCTATAAGTGATCCGACTCTTTGGGAAAAGTTTCTGATGAAGCCCGAATAATGTGAAAACATTCCCAACACTCTCTTGAGAGATGAACTATCATTTGGAGGAGGTAGTTCCTGCAGAGGCTTTAGTCTTGCTGGGTCAGGACGAAGAGAACCATTGCTGATGGTGTATCCAAGAAGATTGATGCTTCTCGTTATTGATCGTTAAATTGAATTTTTGAGCCGCTTTTAAAAATTTTTCCAAGTTCGAATCATGTTCTACTTGATTCTCCCCACAGATGGTGACATCGTCCAAGTAGGCGAAAGTGTCAGCGAGTTTCTCAGTACGTATAATTCCATCGATCACCCTTTGAAAAGCAGATAGAGATTAAATTGATAGAGCTCGCCAGCAGCCTAAAAGGCAAAGGGCGGTCTTTGTCAAGAATTGGGGTCTGGTGGTATGCACTGCGGAGGTCAATTGCGCTGAAAACTTTGTATTTACCCACTTTGTTCACAATATCGTCAATCCTCGGCAAAGGGTATGCGTCAAGATGTGTGTATCTGTTAACTGTACGTGAATAATCAACGACCATTCGTTTTTTGTGGAATCCTTTCACAACATGAACTTGGGCTCGCCAAGGGGAAATACAGTTTCCTATTATTCCATCATTTAGGAGCTTTCTGACTTCAGTCTCAATAAATTTCAAGTCACTATCCGTATGCCTTCTGGATTTTACTGCTATTGGCTTGCAGTTAGGAGTTAGATGGGCGAAAAGTCTGGCAGGTTCTACTTTGGCTATTTGGTAAACACAAACTTGCAATGGCGCTTTTGGCCCACCAAAGTCGAACTGTACGCTGGAATGTTGTTGCATGACATCACGACCTATTATGATATCTGCACACAAGTCTGGAAGAACAGCTAATGAGACATTGGGATAATGGTGATCGAGTATATTCAAGTTTGTCTGGCATCTCCCCTGAATTGACACTCGATGAGTTTTTGCGGCAAGTCCAACTTCCTCTTTATTTGGATGAATCTTTAAGCCAAGCTTAAGTGCTACGTACTTATCAATTAGACTAATATCGCTTCCCGAATCTAGCATACCCAATATTTTGTGACCTACAAGTTCTACTATTGTTTTCACCTTTGACGCTGGATGTTTGTTCTTACCTTCAGAGACCGAGCATGATTGAATAGTAGCCATAACGGCAGCTGACTTTGTTGAATTGTTTGATTTTGATTTGTTAGACCGACAAACTTCAGCGTAGTGACCCATTTTGGAGCAGTTTCTGCACTTGGCTTCGCGAGCAGGACATTTAGTGCGTGAATGTCTGTCTAAACCACAGAAATAACATTTACTCTTGCGAATGGCGCATGAATTTACCTCCGACTGCTCTGGTTCCCCGGTCTCACTGTCAGAGCCCTGTACAGCATTCACAGCTGTTCTGGGAAAGGGGTCGTCATACAACTTTGACTGTACCTGAGCTAGTTCTAAGGAACGGGCTTATGCATGAGCATCTCCAAGAGCCTTTGACGAATCTCAGGACTCAACAAACCTCGAATGAATGCGTCCCTAATACAGTCATCCCTGTTGGTCTCTGCGGTAACTGCTTTAAAATGACAATCTCTGCTTAATAGTCTAAGAACTTCGAGGTAATTATCTACCGACTCATTTGTTTGTTGACGCCTAGAAAGTAATTTGTGACGTGCAAACACTTCGTTGACAGGTTTAACGAAAATTGCCCTCAAGATTGCAATTGCATCATTGTATGAATCAGTACAACATATACATTCAAATACCTCAGGAGAGAAGTAGTTAATAAGTAGTCGTAACTTTTCCTCTTCATTGGCATCAGTACTCCGGATAAAGTTCTGAAAGCGATGTATCCAGTGATTCCAATGACTTGCGGCGGAGGTAGAATCAGGATTCAAGTCTAATACTGAAGGTCGAAGAAGTCTGTCCATAGTTTGCGATGTTTTCTTTGTTTTATGCAGAATAAATTGTTGTATAGTAAGTTACAAGAATTACCTGTGGAAAGGTTTTATTCTGCATAAAACAGCAAAGAATGAATAAATTGGGAAATTGGGTTCCTACAAACAAATCTTGTAAACAAGTTGCTATCCAACGACACCAGCGAGTTAATACAATAATATTACAGGATGGGACCTCATAGATATCCGATTATCTGCTATCGGCAGCTGCTCGTGACCATTGAGAGAGGGGTTGAGAAAATTAGGTACAATTGGGCAGGGCAAATAAGAGATATTCTGAGGAAGTTAGGTTTTGGGGAGTTGTGGGATCGACAGGATCCATTTGAAGTGGCAAAAAAGCGCTCCTGTATAGTAAGGTGCTTCAAAACGAAATTAATCTAAGAAGATTACGCGAGAATGTTATCCTCCTCATACAGTGAGTTGTACGGGTTACTGAACTCAAATGGTTTTGAGCCTGAACCCTACCTAGATTTTAATATGAACCTAGAAGAGAAAAGAGCTTTTGCTGTTTAGACTTGCCGACCGGCATCTTTTGCAGGGCTGGACATGGGGGGAGAGGTTTTTTGAGTAAAATGAAAATATGAGTCTAGGTTGATATATATATATATACATATTTAGGTCGTCACAACAGATTGGGATGTCAATGCCTACCCAGTAATTACCAAGCAGTTAGTGCTTGGGTCCCAGGCAGTTCCTGACGAGGGGTGCAAGTTCTGTACACTGGGCATTGGTTTGGGTGCCCAGGTCGAGCATTCAAATGTGGTAACGGCCTCTTTCTCCAGCCACAATAGGCGCACTAGGGAGAAAAAAACTCACAGACCTTTTGATCTGTCGATTGAATTGGCCGTATTTCTGTAGAGCTCATAGTTTTCCCGGCTGTGGCCTGTGTCCAGTAATTAAACCCTTAGTAATTGAAAAAGGTCAAAAAAGGGAATAATATCAAGAAATCGTAATCAAGGAAAGGTAGAATTGATATAACCAGTCATATCAAGCATTGCAATTTTGACACCGATATTTATTGTAATAGGTATTGCCTACCACCCAATCGCTACGCATGGATGGTTAACTTTCCCACCTCAAAATTAGAATTCTTCACAACTAATTCAGCATTGAGAAAAGATTTTAAAATTTTCCGAATTAAATTCAATCCAGCGAATTTCCAGAAAAAAAAGTAAATTAAATGGATCGGAAATTTCAGGGAGATGAGGGGCCCTTTCAAATTCGGTTTCAAATCTCGGGGCTGAACATTTTGTTTACATATTTCTTCTCATTCACTCGACATGTTTTTTGGCTTAGAGCTTGAAAAATCTCACAGTAAACAATACTGGAGCAGGCGGGTGCTGTTTAAGGTGAGAACATTTGTTAGGTATTTATCCACATTAAAATGGTGATTCCAGTGAATAACGTGTAACTGAAATAACTGGCTGTTTTAACTGGTTACTGTTGATTTACGATAAGTGGATAACGAGTGATTGGAAAAAGAACTGTTTAGCTCATCCCTGCTCCATTCTTGGAAGTCAGAACGTGTAATGTAGTTACTGATGATCTTTGAATCGCGGCTACTTTTCAGATCATTGAAACTCAGAATGATCGGTAACGGAAGAAGATTGAATACAGCGAGTAATAGAAATTACGTGAGGTTGGTGGAGGGGGAGTTGTTAAAGTTAAAGTGAGGTTAGTTCAGGGTTGGGGTTGTAGGAGCGTTGAAGGCGTCAACCACAATAAAGTCAGAGGGTTCAGCACAGAAGGAAGTCGAATTCCTTTTGATCGCATTCGGCAGAGGGCCCTTTTATTTGATTCGGCAAAGTGTACAAAACCCATAAGGATAGAAATATTCGGAAAGACATCGCTATTACAGAGTGTTTTGCGTCCCTCTTCCTTCGCTGCATATAAAATATTGGTTGTGTGTGCCTTTTCCCCTTTTTCTCGTGTTATCTATCGTACGCCTTGACCGAATTTTATTGTTTCTCAGAGTGCGGTAAACCCCTCCCCCCCTTCGCCATCTCTCCCTTCCACTCTACCACCACCACTACCACTACGACTAACACCACGATCCCCTCGCTCTTCCTCTCTCGCTTATGATACCTAACTTTATTGTCTTCCTTCGAACTATGTTATTGAGAAAGGCGGGCTTCGCAGGCATTGGGTCCTCCGACGTAATACAATTTCGATTGATCTGCCGTCTACTGTGGTCTCCCGAGAGCGGGGAGATACATAATCATACATATTCCGCCTCGTTTTTATAGATGAAAGGTAGCCGCCCATTCATAGCTTATATTGAAGCTCTCCCCCAGATTGCTTTGCGCTGAGGAATCCCTTAGGCCCGTGTCATATAAAGGAGAAACGTAATAAAACGAATGACGAATGAAGCGGTTTTATGAATCGTTTTGACAACCCAACATCGGTACATTTGACAGATCTCAGACGGCGAATCTCAATCAATGAGGGTTTGAGCTATGAGGCTGTTCTGCAGCTTTATCATCCACCCAGCTCTTGGGCTCTTGATATCTCTAATATATAAAATTTGCAAGTCACAATCCGAAACGGCTTTACCGATTTTCATCAAATCTTATATGCGTATTCAGTATGTCGGAGAATTTGGCTACTATCTATTTTTCACACCCCTAAGTGACAAGGGTTGTTCACGTTAAACATTGTTTTTCAATTTTAGGACAAAATTAGTTGTTTTTATTTTATTTTTATATTGAGGCATTAAAAATACATAAAACCCTAAATTTTTCTGAGAATATATTAATACCACGGATTTTTATCATACCTCCCGGTGTGCCAATTCAATTCAAACGAATTCAGTTTCCGATTAGATTGGCATTTGCTTTAGTAATCAAGAAATCCCGAGGCCAAACGATGTCTATTTGTGGCTTAGATGTGAATACACCATGTTTTTCACATGGACAATAGTACGTAGCATGCTGACGTGTGGGGAAACCATCCAGTTTGTTTGTGCACGCTTTGAAAATGGACTAACAAAAAATACTGTTCACGCTATAGCATTAAAAGTTAGATGTTGTTTATCCGCGTTACTGTCGTAATTGATATGTGATACGTAATTTTAAGAAATAAACTATAACACCTTGAAAACAATATTTTCTGGCGTTTGTAATTTTTATGCATTTTATTTCACGCATTCACCACATACTTACACACTTATAATATGTAGGTTAACTTTTGTCTACACTAGAATTTATCTAGAAACAAGAAATAATTAATTAGGCAAAACAAAGTTTGCCGGGTCAGCGAGTTAATTAATAAATTTCCAGAAAACACGTCCACAAAGATGGACGCGCCACATAACTTCCTCGAATTGTTAATAGGAAATTACAGATCATCGAACTATTTCAAACAATTTAAAGAATGTGAAGTACTTAGTTGTTTTTCCTTCTACGTAGAAAATGTTTCCCCTAGATTCAAAACGAATTTTCTCCAGTTTGGTTTAAAATGACCTTGTGCGAATTATTTTCGACATATGATCACGTTAACCGTAGAATAAAATTAAATACAAGAGATCCGGTCTCAAGGTCCCATTTTCAATGAACTTATATTTCCCTGCCTTCCCTCTTGTTCCATCAACCCGAGAACGTTGCCACTTTTCCGGGGATAATTGATTTCGTTGTTTTTCCCTATTAATTATATGTTAATTGAATAGATATAGCGTTCAAGGAAATATTTCAATCATCAAAACTGCGAACCAACATTTTCACCAAGGGAGAGAGACATAGGGGGAGGAAATGTAGGGAGAGGGGAGGAGAGGGAGAGAGAGAGAAAGAGAGAGAGAGAGAATGGGTTTGTTTAACATACTACAAATACAGGAAAAAATACACAGCCAAGGAAATGGCACAGCAGCTTCCTCGTTACATCCTTTATCATTTGAGCTATTTATAATCGAGATATTGAAAGTTATCCGCCTTATCCGCATAATATGTCAAAATATGAGCTAAATTCATTCAAAATTGTGGAAGTTATGGCTGTAAAAAGGAAATGCGGACAGACAGACAGGCAAACCGACAGACACGGAACCAAATTTGTCCAGTAGGCTATGAAACGCAAAATGCGAGTGGAAATGTTGAATTCGGACAACACAACTTTTTGGCTTCCGAAAGTGAACACCTAGCTTTCCGCTGCTTCGCAGACTCGGAAGCAAAAACAACCGATGAACATTCAGGGAGATGATAAACATAAAATTACTGGAGCGACTTTCATATTTTCGAAAGACAGATTTTATTATCCATTGACGTATTTCTGTGAAAAAAAGTCGATTAAACGAATCATGAAAAACGATTTCAAATGATGACGTAATGTGAATAATATACGATAACTAATTTAAAAAAAAAATAAACAAAATTATGATAAACTACATTAGACTAATTTGTGAGTTTAGATAGTTGTTTTAAAATTGTTCGTTTATAATTATATACGGTTATCTGTAAAATACATATTGAAAACATTTTTTTCGCCTTCTTAGCATAATAATAATAATAATGAAATGAACCTGTACTTCAAGCTAGGTATAGTTCGAAATGGATATCGAAGTTGAAACATTTCCAACAGACATTTTGGGTTATTAGTGGATTTAAAATGTAGCAGGCGCTGATTTAAAACTCAATAGTGAGTTCGCCTTGAACCAATTTCAATCAAGCACCGTCAAGACAAAACTCATCATTCCGTGGTCTTCTAACAACATAATGAACGTCCCTTCCCTTTCAGGGGTTTCATTAAACAAACCACCGGTTCCGTAGCTCCTTCGTACCGTTCAACATCGTAAACTTAATTTCTCTTAATTTTTAACGGTACCATTTTCTTTTGTGGTTTTTCAGAGAGAGTTACCTACAGTTCACATGCCGCGTAGATCCGAATCAATTTCATTTTGTTTCCAGCGGCCGTTGTCTTCAGTCCGGAAGACCACAAATCACGTTGTATGATCACCACATAATCACTGACATCAGCTGTTACCTCTCAAATTATGGGCAAACTGAACTTACTTGTTTAAGAAGTACCCACATTCACACATTTTGTAAATGGTTGATGTTTCAAAATTGGGAGCCACTGCATTTTTGTTTATATATTTTTTTTCAATTTATTTGTTTTTTAATTTGAAATTTGCTGGAGGTTGCTTCCAAAATACGGAAACTCGAGTGGTGAATGGAAAAATAAAATTAATACAGTACTGAATAGAGGTTTATACAACAAACAAGTAGGAGAGACAGCTTCTTCATGCTAAATAATTAATACGAAACAAAATAATCGCTAGAAATAAATAAATTCTCCAATTTACTTCTTTCGTGGAGGTACAAAAGATGAATTGCAGGCAAAGCAAGCCAGATTTCCATACTGTCAGTAAGGTTGCTACTAGGGCTAAGAGAGACTGCAATCAGTAAATTTTTCATCGATACTTAATTTTCAAGAGCACACTTTGGTTTGTGCTATCTCCGAACAGCACCCATGGCAACAGATGTCTTTGATGATCATAATTGAAAATTTGTTTTCCGCAATTTTCAAGGGTTTGTATTAAAGAATAATTCTATAATTATTTTAGGTTACCTAGTTTACTTATAATTTTTAATTACTTCAGGAAGAGAGTTTGATTTTCTTTAATTGAATCGCTCATTTCAGAAATCCCATAAGTCCAGTTTTTCGTATTCCGATATAATCAAGAAAAACTTACTAGCGACTTTAAATATGGTTTAAAAGTCCCCAAAGGGTACTACAAATACTAGACTATGTGCTGTATCAGACCACAGAGCTATTTTAGCTTTCTGTTGAAGGGAGATGGGAGGGGGCTCGTTTTCTAATTGGAGCATACGGTGTCTCTACAATAAACTTCCGAAACGTTGGTTTTCCACTTTTTGACTAGTAATTGAATAAAGAATCCATTTAAGCAAGTAACGAAAACCAAGCAGTTCTTGAACATATGAACGTAGTTTATCGACAAAGAACACTGTTTCAACAATGTTGAGGACAAATCATTTTTCAATCATGAAGTGACAACAATACCCTTAACTCTGACCAAAAATAACTGAACATACTTCAAATAAAAAACTATCTTAGTCATAAATTAAGAAACGTGAACGAAAAAGTACTGAAGTAAGTTCAAAGTATCTATCTTTGACGAAAAATCGTTGAACAGTAGGTACATCAGGCCCCTATGTGCTGTCAGTGAGTTTGTACTACAAACGCTCATTTCAAGAGCAAGAAAAACCGGCTCTTCGTTGCGGGGTCCCTGCTTTAAACGATGCGCCTACTTCCAAAATACCCAAAAATGCAATTAAGTCGAATTTGCATTCTCTGGAGTTGAAGAGGTTTTTGAAAGAAGCCATCCAATTACAACGACGAATATTAAATTCAATGTCAAAATAAAAGTGGCACGCCTTTGGGTATAGAAACATTTGTTGCGATTGCAGCGACGGTTGAGCGGTATCAGCAGATTTGTTGTCCAGATGATGAGTATTAACTTTCTGAGTCGGACAACCACCGTGGGAATAAGGCCACTGTTACATGTGTAGAGCTGAGTTGAACAGTAATTAATGACAAGAGCCATTAATACCGCAGTTATTACATTGAGTGATTGTTTGACAAATTAAAATGGAAAGCGAACAAAAGGGTCGATTGATAAAAAGAAGTATTTTGAAAGCAACAATTACAGAAGGATTCGTAACCATTCTCAACCACAATTACCAATCGTGTTGAAGGCATTGCAGCTGAGACCATGCTTTGGTGATGACCTAATTGCTTAAAAACGTTACGAAAATTAATCTAGAAATCCCGCATATCCAGGATGAACGTATATTCAGGTTATTTTATAATATGACTGAATTAATTATTGAAGTAAAACCAATTATTCCAATTATCCAGGTTGAATTGTTTATCCAAGTAAAATCACTATCCAGGTTTAACCAATTATAAAGGTCATTCTACTTGTCCACGTTGAATTATTTATCCATGTTGAATCCTTTATCAAGGTCATTCCAGTTATTCAAGTTGAAACATTTATAAAAGTGGAACCCTTATTCAGGTTTAACAACTAATTACAGGTTGAACCAATAGTCCAGGTTGAATTAGAAGTTGAATCGCTTATTAAGGTCATTCAACTTATCCAGGTTGGAATATTTATTGTTGTTCCACTTATCCAGGTCGAATCCATTATCAAGGTCTCCCATTATCCAGGTCAAACCAATTATCCAGCTTGAATTATCAAGGTCATTGATTGAGATTCGCCGTCTGAGATCTGTCAAATGTATGTGTTGGGTTGTCAAAACGATTGCATTATCCAGGTTCATTCGTCATTCGTTTTGAATTATTTATCCTTTATATGACACGGGCATCAAGGGATCCCACTCATCAAGGTTAAACCAATCACCAAGACCCCACTAATCCAGGTCAATCAATGGGCGGCTACCTTTCATCTATAAAAACGAGGCGGAATATGTATGATTATGTATCTCCCCGCTCTCGGGAGACCACAGTAGACGGCAGATCAATCGAAATTGTATTACGTCGGAGGACCCAATGCCTGCGAAGCCCGCCTTTCTCAATAACATAGTTCGAAGGAAGACAATAAAGTTAGGTATCATAAGCGAGAGAGGAAGAGCGAGGGGATCGTGGTGTTAGTCGTAGTGGTAGTGGTGGTGGTAGAGTGGAAGGGAGAGATGGCGAAGGGGGGGAGGGGTTTACCGCACTCTGAGAAACAATAAAATTCGGTCAAGGCGTACGATAGATAACACGAGAAAAAGGGGAAAAGGCACACACAACCAATATTTTATATGCAGCGAAGGAAGAGGGACGCAAAACACTCTGTAATAGCGATGTCTTTCCGAATATTTCTATCCTTATGGGTTTTGTACACTTTGCCGAATCAAATAAAAGGGCCCTCTGCCGAATGCGATCAAAAGGAATTCGACTTCCTTCTGTGCTGAACCCTCTGACTTTATTGTGGTTGACGCCTTCAACGCTCCTGCAACCCCAACCCTGAACTAACCTCACTTTAACTTTAACAACTCCCCCCTCCACCAACCTCACGTAATTTCTATTACTCGCTGTATTCAATCTTCTTCCGTTACCGATCATTCTGAGTTTCAATGATCTGAAAAGTAGCCGCGATTCAAAGATCATCAGTAACTACATTACACGTTCTGACTTCCAAGAATGGAGCAGGGATGAGCTAAACAGTTCTTTTTCCAATCACTCGTTATCCACTTATCGTAAATCAACAGTAACCAGTTAAAACAGCCAGTTATTTCAGTTACACGTTATTCACTGGAATCACCATTTTAATGTGGATAAATACCTAACAAATGTTCTCACCTTAAACAGCACCCGCCTACTCCAGTATTGTTTACTGTGAGATTTTTCAAGCTCTAAGCCAAAAAACATGTCGAGTGAATGCGTGTCCTCCGAAGAAATATGTAAACAAAATGTTCAGCCCCGAGATTTGAAACCGAATTTGAAAGGGCCCCTCATCTCCCTGAAATTTCCGATCCATTTAATTTACTTTTTTTTCTGGGAATTCGCTGGATTGAATTTAATTCGGAAAATTTTAAAATCTTTTCTCAATGCTGAATTAGTTGTGAAGAATTCTAATTTTGAGGTGGGAAAGTTAGCCATCCATGCGTAGCGATTGGGTGGTAGGCAATACCTATTACAATAAATATCGGTGTCAAAATTGCAATGCTTGATATGACTGGTTATATCAATTCTACCTTTCCTTGATTACGATTTCTTGATATTATTCCCTTTTTTGACGTTTTTCAATTACTAAGGGTTTAATTACTGGACACAGGCCACAGCCGGGAAAACTATGAGCTCTACAGGAATAATTGTCATTACACTCTGCTCTCATTCACATTCAACGAAGCTTCACCAACAGCATAACTTATACTCGCCAGGCATTGGAACACGATGGACGCAATCCTGTTTGTCCTGTTTGAACAACACAGGTTCATTCAGCTCGTACCGCGACTGGAAAATAATTTTTTTCCACCATTTTTGGTCTTTTTCTTTGGTTGATGCCTCTGCACTTCTGGGGATATTTTTCCCCAAATCTCTGAATGCATAATCAGGCTGCCGATATCCGTTAACGAGTATTCTGGTGAACGTGACCTTTAGACTCTATTCGGTCCCGACTTCTACTCAGCCTGATCGCGGTTTTCCGAAGTTTTAACTGACATATGCGAGATGAATGTAATTTTTTTAGTAATTTTGGACTCAAAATCAACTGGTATACGTTTCGAATTCGTTGAAATTAACCCAGAGCAAATAATCACCCCCAAACCTCACAATCACGCATTTTTGGAAAAATATTAAACCCGTGAGTTGGAATTGACGGCGTTTCGGTGGTGCGGCTCGCACTCTTCATTACACGGCATCGGTTTCAAGGATTTTCCGGTTCGGTGTCGGGCAACATGCTCATAGAACCAATCCAATTTCCGGTACATCAGCCATTAAATCAGCGCAGCCGGTCGAAAATTGTCCTCGAAAATGAAACGAAGTCATGCTCGATTGAGCGCACCACAAAGCTAACGATTTATATCAGTTGTTATGCTAATAGAATTCTTTAATCGAGATCCCGAGTGCCCCTGATTTTATATCACGGAACCGGTATCGAGAAAAACCTCTTTCCTCTATAGAATGCACATTAGCAGGGGGGGCGGCAGGGGCTGGCGGTATTAAAGTCACGCTAATCTACGTTCATGTGGAGGCACCATAAAAATGGAGGCTCGCTTATACATTCAATCTATCGTTACGTCTTATATTTTCCTTCCTGCCAAGGAAACCGCTCCAGTTTAGAGGATCAATGTATCAAGCAGAAACAGAGAAGGCGGACACGGAATGATTTACCGCCGGTTATTTTTACTTCGTTATTCCCAAGTGCTTTTCCTGGAGAAAGGGGGAAAAAAGAGCGGTCATATAGTAGTAGCCGACATTAGGTTAGTCGTTGGGAACTGTGGTTTTTCGGCGCCCGTTCCGAGGTCGCTGAGGTTCACTTCTGTTGGAGCCACTTTCGTATCCTTAACGAACCTGCGTAAGAATTTTAATGCTATGTGGAATACGTCGGGCAATTAATAAAATCGGTACGTTAATCAACGAGAAAACGATGCTTGAGAGGTTCAGTGTTTAAGCTTGCTGAAAAAACTTCTATCACGTAAAAATGCACAAACTCTGGATTAGTCATTTGAATTCATGGTTGTTGGTTGTGGTGTGACCACTTTCATTCAAGACACCAGATTGGAGCGTATAATAGGTTTATTTCTCTTTTGGAAACGTTCGTCCCGCTACGGGAACTTCTTCAGTCCTCTCACTATATCATATTTAAGTGTGCGTATGTAACCAATATCATCCTGGGTCAACACTCACATGTTATTGTTGGAGTGATTATATCCTTTTGTATGAAGTCATCATTTAAAATCAGGAAGGGAACAGTAGAAAAATTTTTTCTTGTAAGATAATTCATCTTTAGAATTTCACGAATCGGTCTGTCTGTGCATCTGAGAGATGTTCATGTACCTACATTTACGCACAATGTACTAGGAATGAGTCGCCTTCATCCTTTAGATATTCGACACAGGTGCCAAATAAGGAATCCTAATTGGATTCCTGTCAATGTTCCGAGTACAAGGTTTTTTTCGCGCTAAATCGGGTTTCTGAACAAGTGTGAGGCTTTCGAATAATTCCCAGTAAGTCCTATGAAAATTTGGCTATTGCGTACACGGCAATCGGTTGTATCCACCGTCGAGTCTAGAACGATAGCTTCATTCTACACGGAAATCCTCGAAAATTGATCCCCGGAATGCGGTAATGGTATTTGAGACCCTTCTAAAGATACTATTTCAAGTGAAGGTATTTGAAGATAGATAACGTGTCGGGTACCTCATATGGCCCCGTGTAGGCCTCCTCGTTAATAGGTACGAGGTTAATATAATAGGCGGGTAGCTTGCCTTACTCACCATAGTCGGTCACCAAAGTCCGCCGAGCCGCTTGGAAATGGATTTCCCCGTGTTTACCGTAAGATTTATATCGTCATAACAAGCTTCTTCTGTTTCATTAGGCCGGTGCCGCATACACCAGGGATTTATTACTTCCTAATGACGCATTGAAACCAATAACTCACGATATTCGCCAAGGTGTGGAATCCATTCGTGCTCCTCCCCCTCCCTGAATTATCGCTCGACCCCTCTCTAATAGCCGTTTTGATCCCAAATACCAGCATGTTTTAATTCATTAAACAAACGGAGTTGTGAAAGCGGGAAGGTTGAAGAGAAGGCGGGGCGGGGAGTTTCGTTCTCGGATCTCGGCTCGTATTCCCCCAATCAAAACATTCCCGCAGCGATTTTTTCCCCTCATCATTCTCTCAATAGGATCGGAATGGTTTAAGCGCTGTAAATTATTATACAAAGGTTATTTCCATGTTGGAAGACCCAACAAAGCAGATCAAGGACTACCTGAAGTGGACTGTATTCCCAGAAACAATGACTCCTAATGATAAGAAATAACAGTATCCATTTGTTGGGAATGGGGAACTATATGATCTGATGAAGGATTCTGATTCCGATGATCCCCTGATACTAAGAGTCTGTATGTCACCGCACCAAGCCACAACTTTCGGTACTGCCATCATCTTCATGTCAATGGCAGCCATGAAGGTACCCGTGGTAATGCGTGAGCTGATGCTCTTGCAATAAACGGCCTTTTGAAGCTGACATACCTCTTATGCGCATCAAGGATCAGATTTGCTACGAGCAACATGGGTTCGACTGTCGAGGAGGGACCTCATGGTGAACAACACGGTAGCTGCTGCAATATCCGTCTTACTCATGGAGCCCTGCTTAGCGCAGTAGCTAGGGTGATCTGCCATCCAATCCATCCGCCGCTTTCTAGAAGATCGCACCGCTCTTATGAACCTCACAGACCAGCATAGCTCCATTCCGTCGGCCGATGTTCTATCGGGGTCCAGTCAATGATAACGCTGCAAGGCTCTACTAGAAACTGTGATATCTCTAATCAGTCATATTTTTATCTCTGCTTAGTCATATTTTATCTCACATAGATGTAATTTAAGACTGGTTATAGTAGACCTCACTAGTACTAGTATAAAATCGTGCAACTTTCAGTTTCTCATTTGACATCTCGTGCAAAGGAGCCAATGACTCGTTGAATTCTATTTAAAAAAAGTTATTATATAATATAGGTAGTTTTGATTATTCCTTGGATGGAAAGGTTTTGTCTTTCCCTTCTATGATTCGCGATCTTGGTGTTTTTAGGATGCCGATTTCACAATTTCCACTCGCGTTCTGCGTTTCATAGAATACTGAACAAATTTGGCTCCGTTTATGTCGGTCTGTCTGTCCGCACTTCCTTGTTAAAGCCATAACTTCCACAATTTTGAATGAATTTAGCTAATATTTTGAGAGACTATGCGGAAATTTCATCTCAATATAATTAGCGGTACGCTTATGCGTATGCGCTAACGTGAAATTCTTGAAACAGCCGTAATTTCCACATTTTTCAATGAATTCAGCTCATGTTTTGAGGGATTATGCTGATAAGCTCTCTTGAATTCCCATAGGAATTTCATCTATAATATAATATAATCTAGGAATATAATCAGCGGCATGCTCTGTGCTTGCGCTAACGTGAAATTCTTGAAACAGGTACAACTTTCACTTGGAAATGTGAAACTATAACAATCACATTTTCCGGCTTGTTGTCACACACCAACGATTAAACAGATTTTTAATTTCTAGTCACCTTTCATCTGAAGTAATTACATTTACTTCACTCTGTAAAATGACTCGACGGTGGGTCCACACAATTGCCAAATGAGGATTGGCACTCGATTCAGGTGTTACACGGAGGTCAGTGTTTTGTCTAGTTTGGACGTCTTGATAATACGCTTAAATCTCAAAAATAAGGAGGAACAAATATAATAAATGAATAGTTTTAGTAACATCCACATCAGTTGTTCAAATAGATCGAAACCAGTGATAAAACTATCGCGGTGAAAAACTAGTGGCCTCTATCAGTGGCCTAACGTTTTTCAGCGGGGGCCCCCCGCAAAATATTTTCGAGGCCCCTCCCCATAATTTTTTTTTTTTTTTTGGCGAAGCGTGCAGTTTTTCAACGGTCACCGTACAATACGCTACGATAACCTAACTAAAAATACATAATATAATATAACAATTTAACATACCTTTACGATATTGATGGGACATCGAAGCTGCAACATCGATGTTGGCTACTACCGATCGCTTCTTGCTAGTACTCTGAGGATATTGTTTGTTTGTTCGTTCAGCGTTTGTGAATGAATATTCCATAAAGATGTCTCCAAGTAAGTGGTAGCGTTTTGAAAGACCAACGCCAAGTCTGCCAGATGCAGCATGACGGAATAAGCAAATTTTCAAAATAACTCGTTCTGCAGGAGGGAAAATTACTCAAAAAACCGACAATTTTATTTTCTGACATGTGATACCCATTTCTAATTTTAATTTCAAAATTTTTTAAAGCTGAAGAATTTTTTATTTTTTTGGCGAATTTTGCCAATCTACCTTGTTTAAAAATCTCCAAACTGCTCTATTTTGAACGGATTGAAATATGTCCAACCTGAATTCACCATCGTGTTCTGCGTGAAAAAACCTTTATAAAAGAGAGTCACCTGCTTGGGGGTTTTCGGCTAACTTTCCCCCATTTGAAATGCCCTAAACCTCCCCTTAGAGTGAAGCGATTGTGCTCATCTTCATATATAGCCTTTTGAAAGCCTAGATAGATTTTTGTGCAAATTTGAGTTTTAATCTTAATTTTATCGCGAGTTATCGTCTGGAATGTGTCTTTTGGTGTCTGACAGCGGACTTAGAATGCTTTAAAACGGATCTTGATGCAAACATTTTAGTCCGAGAACAATGAGTAGGTAGTTTCTTTTCTTCGAAAATTCGCTAATACTGCGGCAGTAGAAAGGATTTTTAATATTTCTCTTTTTCCACGTTAGGTAGCAAGCAGACTAGATGAAATTGTCTCTGTGAACCAAAGAGAAAACCAAACCAAAGAGGAAACAAAACCGATGTTATCGGAGCCAAAACATCGATATATTGATATTATCGAACATGTGGCATCGATGGCAGAACATCGTAATGTCGAAGCAAAACATCGATATTTCGATGATATCGATGTCGATGTCCCATCCCTAGTACGCACCTTCGCAACTCTCACACCTTAGCTACTTTACACCCTTCCTCACCTGGTTATAAGTAAAACCAAAAGACTATTGATCAATGAACCTACATTACCGTTGATGTTTATAAACTTGATGTTACATAATGGGATTTTTTCTGTGTTTTAGTTATTCTTTAAAATTAAAAAAGAAAATGAATTTTGCTAGAGCGGGCCCGTTCCGGGGCCCCCTTGTAGCCCGGGCCCCCCCGCATCGCGGGGTTTGTGGGGGTGTACGTTACGCCCCTGGCCTCTACGTTATTCATAATACGTCGCGGTCGCCGTTTAATACCCAATGCAAAATGGAAATTGAGCTATTGCACTTGCGATTAATGTGTGTACCCACCTTTGAGTTGTAAAATGTCACAACGAATCTTTAAGAAGTTTGTCCTTGAAAACCAACTTTTCCTGAATTTTAGCAAATGTTTTGCTGCCACGTATGCAGCCCATTGCCCATTGTGTGTTTAACCATATGTATTGCATATGTATCGCCAGAGTGTGGTGAGGGACCTGGGTGTTATCTTTGATAGCTCACTCACTTTCAGGCCACACATCGAGTCCATTAGAAGCAGGGCTATGCGAACGTTGGGGTTCATCAAGAGGAATTCTAGTGATTTTTCGTCAGTGGAGGCCTTTGTTGCGCTTTATGTTGCCCTTGTTCGTCCAATCTTGGAATACTGTGCATCAGTTTGGTCACCGATTTATGGAGGTGGAGCAGGTCCAGAGGAAGTTTCTACGTTTTGCCTCGTTCAAGTCTGCAGTTGCATGGGAGTATTTTCAAGTGGGTGAGGCGCTGCGGTTATGTAACTTGAGGCCCCTAAATGAGCGTAGGCGAAGGTCAGGTGCCTTGCTTTTGCATAAAGTGGTCGGTGGTGTGGTGGACTGTCCTGAGCTTCTTTCCCGCATCAATTTCTTTGTTCCACCCCGCAATACAAGGTTCCAGGAGACCTTCCAGATCTCACCTGGATCAACGAACTACCTTCTGCGGTCTCCTTTGAATCGTTGCCAGGAGGAGTGGAACAATCTAGTGGACATCTTTAACATCACGGAAACTAAATTGAAAAAAATCATAGGTGAGTGCTCTGGTCAGTGAGGCATTTTTTGTTATTATTTTCTTTATTTAATCATGTTTGTGAAGCCTGCGCTCAACCAATGAAATAACTGAGTTTTTACATTATTTTATCATATTGGGCTGATAAGCCCGTGTTATAAATAAATCAAGTAGTATAATGTACATTTTTCATGTGACGTTGAATAATACGGATAACAGATGAACTAAAGAAGACATCTGTAAATTGTTTCTGCGACTTCCTAAATTTTTTTTTTTTTTTTTCCAATGAAAAATCCGTAAATGTTCACAGACTTGAGTAGAGTACATGAAACCTTTCGAGATCACATTTGTCTGCCCTCCAATTTCTACGTCAGATGAATTTTTAACTCATCGGAAAGTTTAAAGAAAAAGCAGACTGAAATGAATTTTTCTGGATAGCTGATGAGGTAAAGTGAAGACGCTATACATATCCAAACAGCTCTTCACAGTTTGCTACGTCAACGTAAAGTTTGCGACGTCCAACGCGGAAGATAGTAATTATGGGGCTAGAGTCGATAAATATTTTGTTCCCTTGAAATTGTCAGATAGTGATGGTTTAACAATAAAACCAGCTTATCCCGGACAGTGAAAATTCATTTGAATGAATGAATGAATTTAAAATTGTCGTTATGTTTTACAGTCCTGAAAGGAGATCCTTCATTGCTTGCAGTTAATACATCTAATGAGTATTTCCATTTCATTGAAAATAAGAAATAAAAGGAAAGTTCTGAACGGGATTCGAACTAATGTCTTCCACGGTTCGAGGAGGACCAGTGATACTAACTGCGACTTCGACGAATGAGCCACGGAAACACTATTTTTTTTATCAACGTTATATTTAGTTGAACGTTGAACAGTGTAGGGGATAATATTGAGCCTCGTGGAACTCCGACAGGAATGTGATATTTACGGAATAGGCTTGTTTTGAGTGGACTTGGAAGAATCTGTCGGAAATGTAACGGTGGAATTTCCACATATCAAGGGGAGTTTTATGATTGTGGAGCTTGTGAATAAGGATCAAACTGAATCAAAGTGATCCAAAGAGTGATCCAAACTGAATCAAAGGCTTTTTCACTGTCCAGTGTTGTGTGTTTTTGTCCATGTTACCCTTGATGTAGTGGGTAACTTGGGCAAGCTGATGGGTGGTGGAATGGTGATTTGTGAAACCCATTTGCATGTGAGGGATTATATTAGTTTTGTTGATATCATTTTTGAGACAGGAGACTGTAATTCTTTCAAATATTTTAGATAATGTCGGGCGTAAGATGATGGGTCTGTAACTACTTGGATCATTCGATTACAGACCCATCGGAAGAGCTGGGCAGAGGTGATGTCTCCTGTTGGTGATGACAAAATCAATCGCATTTTTTTCCAAATTCGAGGTAAAGCCTTCGAAATTTGAGGATTTTCGCTCTCATACTCAGGCAGATCGAACGGAAGACTTCGGAAGTCCAAGGGAATGAGCTTGCGAAGAAAAAATTAAAATGAGGCACAAATTTGCGAGAGAAGTTGGTTTTCCCGTATAGTTTGGTCCAAATGATCCGTTGATATATTAAGAAGTGTGCTCCGTTGAATGGCGCTGCGGACATGGAATGCAGCACAGTAAATATTTATATTCGGGTGATTCTGGATATCTCGAATAACACTGACGATATGGATCAAGGCCGAAACTGTAACGACCGGGACGTCATACTTACTCGCGGTCGCACATCCATACGCATATGACGAGAAACAGGCCTGTTGATTGGTCCAATGAATTGCTGCTTGAGTTCATGAAATAGGATAAAAAATAAAAACTTGATGGAAAAATTTCTGAGGTGTTCAGAGTACTGAACAAATAGCGACCATAATTTCTATTTGCATGAAATAAAAATCAAACTGCTTATGAAGTTGCGTGATAGCTGTTAGTCTAGCACAGTGGTTCCTAACCTGGGGGCGATCGCACCCAAGTGGGCGATTGGGGTGCAATTGGTATTCAAAGGGTGAAAAATGAAAATAGTACTGTACAGTTGAAGTTGCCGGGCAGCCATTGAAAAGGCAAATAACACAAAGTTTTCAAACTTTCAATTTTTTTTCACCTTTTAATTGTGAATTTTCTTAATTTATCTTCTTTGTTCCTAATTTTAAAAAATCTATAATAAATGTATAAATTTGAATTTTTTATTCTATTTACAAGTGACCGAATAACACTGCTTTGGTTGTATTTATATACAGTAATAAAATTGTAAAAAAAAAAAAATTGCTTAGTTATTACATTTCACCTCAAATTAAAATTAGGCATACAAGGAAGAATTAAGGGGGGGGGGTGTTAGTCAACCTCCAGAAAGGGGCGATGGGCCACAGGTTGGGAACCACTGGTCTACATATTTTTTACAGAAAAAATGAAAAATCATTGGTAGCTGTTATTCACTGACCTTTAATTTGATTCTCTAGAAAATTAAGGCATTTTCGGTATTTCAATAAAAGCTGCACATAATGCACGTTGGTTCAAATATTCTATAGGGTTAAAGAGAAACAGTTCTTTTCATAGAAAGGATTCCCGAAACCCCGACGAACCAAGAGTTGAAATGAAATACCGGTAACAACTCATGCAGAGTAAATGTACAGGTGGAAAGAACATTTCACCGAAGCGCTGAACCTAAGGGCACTGGAACCACTTGGGGGTCGAGTTGGTTCTAGTTTGCCCAAGAACTGGCGAAAAACGTGGTAAACACGTGGTTTTTACTGACATGGTTAAGAGGAGTGGCAAGTTACGACTAAAAATCGGTTACGCAAGTCCCAGGCCAGTGTGAACGGGTGTAACCGGAATCTTGATGAGTTCAGGGAGAAATGTTTCTAGGAAACAAACCAATTTGCTAATATATACTTTGAGGGGATTGACTTCAATAGCTAAACACGGGATTTTCTTGACAGGTGAACTAAGAAAATCGGTAACCTTCATATTTTGTGGTATATTTAAAACTGCTGTTGTTCAATGGGAACGGAATTTATTGTTCAACTTTTATGTGAGACATAACACATACGTGTTATGTGTTAACATAAACCCTTAGAATTGGAAAATGTGATTGAAAAAATAAGTTTTTAGGGGAAAGAGGGAAGAATAGGCCGTTTTGGATCTAGGACAAGGGTATATTTGGGATCATCAAATTTCCTGTCCAAATTCAACGTAAATGAATTTTGTCTCACTGTGCAATGAAACGTCAAGCAACTGAAAACGGAACGTCTTATGACTGACAACTGAAGGTTTTGGTGTTTACGTGCAGAGACCCAGGGCTAACTTACTCTCTTTTTCTGCCCGGAGGACTCACAACACAGTCTGATGGTGGGGCAGTGCTACTGACTATCTAGCGAGTGCAGTACCCCCATTAATCCAATCTTGCCTGCTTTCTCGGTTTCAAATCGTGAAACAAACGACTCAATCTTACCTTTAAAAGTGGTTCGTTAGTGAGTACGTAAATATCTAGAGAAAAAAAAAAAAAAAAAAAAAAAATGAAATCGTGTTTTGCAACAGTTGAAATTCTTATCTACCCACCAGGAACCATCGTTGAGGTGAAAGCCCAATCACATATTTAACCCAAGCTTCATTCCAATTATTCCAGCAAAGAAGACAAGGTAAGCAGAAGCAGAGCCAATTCGCCGAGCCAATCAACCTTTTCGTAGTGCTGAGGGTTGAACTTGAGAATCGTGGAACGATTTCTGCTTGCCTCTGAGGTTTGTTGCAGTCCTGTCAATAGTTGCATTTTGCATCGCGAAAAATAACTTTTTGCTCAACCGACAATGGCCAACTCACGTTTTATAGCTCTTAATGTATTCATCACGTACTTTCAGCTAACACAGTTCAGTCACAAGGGTTGGGGACTATCAACTGATAATAGGATGAGAGTGTGTTTTGGTGATTATATGCACGCATTCTAGTGGGTCAGCAGACAACTAGTTGTGCTCCCTCGAATGTCACGCACTTTATTTCGTTCGCATTCATTGGTTCATTCTTTGGAGCCGGATCGAATCGAACGTTGTGTTCTACGTCCAAGCTCCCCCCATCATAGCATGACTGACTTTTTCCCCTAACCCCTCCCCCCCTCACCATACTCACGACTCCACCATCCTCCAACCCATCCTGAGGCTCTGTAGGCGCGTGAATTTGAAGCTCTTCTGCTCTTCAATGACGATTCAATGGGAAAAGTTGGAAAACAGTATGAAAATATAGTTATAATAGCATTATTAACTGCTCTTTTTTATTTTGGGTAGGGGGTAAAGACGCGCCTGCACCCCTGATCCTAACCTATTTCAACTATGTAGGGATCCGGCAGCCGGCCTACAACGTCGCTGGTTGGGCAAACTGTTGTTTTAAGTCGGCCATGGGATCCCACAATCGCGTCTCTCGCTGTGGGTAGACGCAGCGGTTAGTCTGAGAGCCGACGTTTAAACCCCCGTTTTTGGTCTTGAGCCAGAAACCCTCGGAGACCGAAAAAGAATCCGGAGAAACTGTTATCTCAAACTCATAAAGACATACGCCTGTATCTCTATAACTCTTTGTTATTGGAGTTGATAACATCCTGAAGGTTATTCCTTCCCTCGGCCCTGAACGCACAATAGAGAAACGCAATCCGAAAGGCCCAAACCATTCCATGCGAGTCCGGGTGCCCACCGCAGTCTTTCCTCCCCTTCTTTTCTGCCTTCTATTGTTTTCATCTCGATGGAGATAAGGTTTCATTATCTGAGTGTAACTTCGGTTATAGGTGTTTGTTCCAGCTCGTTAAAACTGCGCCCCTCGGATGAAAACGACAGCGTGAAATGGGATGACGTTGGTGAGGGGTTGTTACGGGGTTTATGGCGTCTAACCCGAATGTGACCCAGAGAATATAGTCTCTGAGCTGCCAACATCCCGTCCACAGCTTCTTCGGCAGCTATTAAGGTAATGCACCAGTAGTCATCCACCTTTCAATACGCCGAATATTTCGTCTGGGATTCTTCCCTTCCACCATGAAACCTAGTTTTTCAAGTTTTACCTTCTTACACAGCATATGCTCACCCCTTGTTCAGGTGAACCCAAGGAAGATTGTTGCTGTATACTGTAACAACAACAAATTATGGCCCCTAACAGGGTGTTTTTTATTAAAAGAAATAGAGTATGGGTGAGATATTATTGCCTTTATTCTGAAAAGGGTTAGTCGCCCTAAGTAAGAGGCCCAGCTATCTCCTTCCACGTCTACAACTACGGAAAATGTTGAAGATTACCTCACCTCGATGGTTGTAGGGGGTATTCTGGGTTTGATGGATACGCGATTTGAAAGAACTTTTTCACTCGAGGTCGCCACGTGAACTACTGCTCGAAACTAACTGGCTCCTTTCACCTCAGGGTGATCTCAGGGGTGATAGTTCACCCGATCATTGTTCAGATAAACATCAGGGCCGGGGACTTCTGATCGTGATATCACATGACTTATGAAAATTGAATTTTAAATTAAAATTTAATTTTGAAGAAAAATGAAATAACTTCTACTACTTGAAATGTAAGTTTTTTTGTTGAAATTTTACGGATTAATCAAGGAGGTGCGGTCTTTTCGTAGTACTGTCCTATTGATTGATTAG
>JAVIWC010000035.1:0-16045 GCA_031894815.1 Creontiades dilutus | reverse complement strand
TTTTTGAGCTATATTGATGAAAAAACGCGAAAATAACCATGAAGGAAGCGTTTTATCGAAAAACGGACTTCAGATTCGTGTTCAGCACCCCGAAAAACCCCTTAGAGAGTAGGTTTGAAAGCGATTAAACAGAGTTAATTTTTTGAGCAATTTTGATGAAAAAACGCCAGAATAACCATGAAGGAAGCGTTTTATCGAAAAACGGACTTCAGCCCTTAAGGCCCCTTTACACTAGCAACTTTTATTGCCGGAATTGGGGAAATTGCTCAACAAAAGTCGCCCGGCAACTCTCGGCAACAGACGGCAATATTAATTGCGGCAACATTTCTTGCCGAAGGTTGCTCAATAAATATTGCTCCATAAAAGTTGCTCAATTTTTACGTTTACACTATGAGGGAGATTTGGAAACAGTTGCTCTCCAAATGGACGAAGAGGTGGTCACCATCGCTGCTGCTGTCGTCGTCATCGCTGCCAGCAGAAAAAGGAAAAGAAAGACGTGGCAGAGGGATTTTCTCTGCCAGCGAGACCTGACGGGAGCGATTACGTCGGAGCTGCTGTTGGACGGTGAACTATTCGTTAATTTTGCACGTATGAGCAAAACCGATTTTGAGTTTTTGTTGCAACTCATTGCACCACTCGTATTTAAATCGATCGCATTCAAATCGATTGTCCATCGAAAAACTTTGGACTAACCATGCATTGAACGTTTGACACGGTTAGTATAGGATCCTTCAATGGTATAGGATAAATAGTGAATAACAAAAGTTATCATTTAATAATAATTGATATCATTTAATCATCATCATTGAGATCATTTAATAATAACAATAGGTATTGAATAATAAAAAGATGTTTTTTGGTTAAGAAAGTCCTTGAACGGGATAGTATAAATAATAAATAATAAAAGATGTTTTTTGGGGGGGAAAATCCGAGCCAGAAGCATATCTGCAGTATCACATGTAGGTAAATATAATATAGGTTGGTAATAAATAATAAATAGGTAATATAGGTAACATTATAAATATAAATATAATATACATTATAAGTAAATATAATACATTATTATGATATAGATATAATTATGATATAGATATAATAAATGTCGTCGGGATATAAACGTCTTCAACCCTCTCCAGTTGGAAAAGTAGCTTGGAGTTGTCCATTTATCCGGACTTCATCGGCAACACGAAAAAAGTTGCTGAAATGGGTTCAACGGCCGGAAAAAGTTGCTCCACTCGCGGCAACTATTGCCGGCAACACCAGGCAAGTCTTGGCGATCTTGCCGAAACGAGAATAGTTGCTCGGCAATATGGAGCAACATAAATTGCCGCTAGAAAAGTTGCTAGTGTAAAGGGGCCTTTAGAGAGTAGGTTTGAAAGCGATTAAACAGAGTTAAGTTTTGAGCAATTTTGATGAAAAAACGCGAAAATAACCATGAAGGAAGCGAGTTATCGAAAAACGGACTTCAGATTCGTGTTCAGCACCCCGAAAAACCCCTTAGAGAGTAGGTTTGAAAGCGATTAAACAGAGTTAATTTTTGAGCAATTTTGATGAAAAAACGCGAAAATAACCATGAAGGAAGCGTTTTATCGAAAAACGGACTTCAGATTCGTGTTCAGCACCCCGAAAAACCCCTTAGAGAGTAGGTTTGAAAGCGATTAAACAGAGTTAATTTTTGAGCAATTTTGATGAAAAACGCGAAAATAACCATGAAGGAAGCGTTTTATCGTTCGTGTTCAACGCGAAAAACCCCTTAGAGTAGGTTTGAAAGCGATTAAACAGAGTTAATTTTTGAGCAATTTTGATGAAAAAACGCGAAAATAACCATGAAGGAAGCGTTTTATCGAAAAACGGACTTCAGATTCGTGTTCAGCACCCCGAAAAACCCCTTAGAGAGTAGGTTTGAAAGCGATTAAACAGAGTTAATTTTTGAGCAATTTTGATGAAAAAACGCGAAAATAACCATGAAGGAAGCGTTTTATCGAAAAACGGACTTCAGATTCGTGTTCAGCACCCCGAAAAACCCCTTAGAGAGTAGGTTTGAAAGCGATTAAACAGAGTTAATTTTTGAGCAATTTTGATGAAAAAACGCGAAAATAACCATGAAGGAAGCGTTTTATCGAAAAAAGGACTTCAGATTCGTGTTCAGCACCCCGAAAAACCCCTTAGAGAGTAGGTTTGAAAGCGATTAAACAGAGTTAATTTTTGAGCAATTTTGATGAAAAAACGCGAAAATAACCATGAAGGAAGCGTTTCATCGAAAACAATTTTGATGAAAAAACGCGAAAATAACCATGAAGGAAGCGTTTTATCGAAAAACGGACTTCAGATTCGTGTTCAGCACCCCGAAAAACCCCTTAGAGAGTAGGTTTGAAAGCGATTAAACAGAGTTAATTTTTGAGCAATTTTGATGAAAAAACGCGAAAATAACCATGAAGGAAGCGTTTTATCGAAAAACGGACTTCAGATTCGTGTTCAGCACCCCGAAAAACCCCTTAGAGAGTAGGTTTGAAAGCGATTAAACAGAGTTAATTTTTGAGCAATTTTGATGAAAAAACGCGAAAATAACCATGAAGGAAGCGTTTTATCGAAAAACGGACTTCAGATTCGTGTTCAGCACCCCGAAAAACCCCTTAGAGAGTAGGTTTGAAAGCGATTAAACAGAGTTAATTTTTGAGCAATTTTGATGAAAAAACGCGAAAATAACCATGAAGGAAGCGTTTTATCGAAAAACGGACTTCAGATTCGTGTTCAGCACCCCGAAAAACCCCTTAGAGAGTAGGTTTGAAAGCGATTAAACAGAGTTAATTTTTGAGCAATTTTGATGAAAAAACGCGAAAATAACCATGAAGGAAGCGTTTTATCGAAAAAAGGACTTCAGATTCGTGTTCAGCACCCCGAAAAACCCCTTAGAGAGTAGGTTTGAAAGCGATTAAACAGAGTTAATTTTTGAGCAATTTTGATGAAAAAACGCGAAAATAACCATGAAGGAAGCGTTTTATCGAAAAACGGACTTCAGATTCGTGTTCAGCACCCCGAAAAACCCCTTAGAGAGTAGGTTTGAAAGCGATTAAACAGAGTTAATTTTTGAGCAATTTTGATGAAAAAACGCGAAAATAACCATGAAGGAAGCGTTTTATCGAAAAACGGACTTCAGATTCGTGTTCAGCACCCCGAAAAACCCCTTAGAGAGTAGGTTTGAAAGCGATTAAACAGAGTTAATTTTTGAGCAATTTTGATGAAAAAACGCGAAAATAACCATGAAGGAAGCGTTTTATCGAAAAACGGACTTCAGATTCGTGTTCAGCACCCCGAAAAACCCCTTAGAGAGTAGGTTTGAAAGCGATTAAACAGAGTTAATTTTTGAGCAATTTTGATGAAAAAACGCGAAAATAACCATGAAGGAAGCGTTTTATCGAAAAACGGACTTCAGATTCGTGTTCAGCACCCCGAAAAACCCCTTAGAGAGTAGGTTTGAAAGCGATTAAACAGAGTTAATTTTTGAGCAATTTTGATGAAAAAACGCGAAAATAACCATGAAGGAAGCGTTTTATCGAAAAACGGACTTCAGATTCGTGTTCAGCACCCCGAAAAACCCCTTAGAGAGTAGGTTTGAAAGCGATTAAACAGAGTTAATTTTTGAGCAATTTTGATGAAAAAACGCGAAAATAACCATGAAGGAAGCGTTTTATCGAAAAACGGACTTCAGATTCGTGTTCAGCACCCCGAAAAACCCCTTAGAGAGTAGGTTTGAAAGCGATTAAACAGAGTTAATTTTTGAGCAATTTTGATGAAAAAACGCGAAAATAACCATGAAGGAAGCGTTTTATCGAAAAACGGACTTCAGATTCGTGTTCAGCACCCCGAAAAACCCCTTAGAGAGTAGGTTTGAAAGCGATTAAACAGAGTTAATTTTTGAGCAATTTTGATGAAAAAACGCGAAAATAACCATGAAGGAAGCGTTTTATCGAAAAACGGACTTCAGATTCGTGTTCAGCACCCCGAAAAACCCCTTAGAGAGTAGGTTTGAAAGCGATTAAACAGAGTTAATTTTTGAGCAATTTTGATGAAAAAACGCGAAAATAACCATGAAGGAAGCGTTTTATCGAAAAACGGACTTCAGATTCGTGTTCAGCACCCCGAAAAACCCCTTAGAGAGTAGGTTTGAAAGCGATTAAACAGAGTTAATTTTTGAGCAATTTTGATGAAAAAACGCGAAAATAACCATGAAGGAAGCGTTTTATCGAAAAAAGGACTTCAGATTCGTGTTCAGCACCCCGAAAAACCCCTTAGAGAGTAGGTTTGAAAGCGATTAAACAGAGTTAATTTTTGAGCAATTTTGATGAAAAAACGCGAAAATAACCATGAAGGAAGCGTTTTATCGAAAAAAGGACTTCAGATTCGTGTTCAGCACCCCGAAAAACCCCTTAGAGAGTAGGTTTGAAAGCGATTAAACAGAGTTAATTTTTGAGCAATTTTGATGAAAAAACGCGAAAATAACCATGAAGGAAGCGTTTTATCGAAAAACGGACTTCAGATTCGTGTTCAGCACCCCGAAAAACCCCTTAGAGAGTAGGTTTGAAAGCGATTAAACAGAGTTAATTTTTGAGCAATTTTGATGAAAAAACGCGAAAATAACCATGAAGGAAGCGTTTTATCGAAAAAAGGACTTCAGATTCGTGTTCAGCACCCCGAAAAACCCCTTAGAGAGTAGGTTTGAAAGCGATTAAACAGAGTTAATTTTTGAGCAATTTTGATGAAAAAACGCGAAAATAACCATGAAGGAAGCGTTTTATCGAAAAACGGACTTCAGATTCGTGTTCAGCACCCCGAAAAACCCCTTAGAGAGTAGGTTTGAAAGCGATTAAACAGAGTTAATTTTTGAGCAATTTTGATGAAAAAACGCGAAAATAACCATGAAGGAAGCGTTTTATCGAAAAAAGGACTTCAGATTCGTGTTCAGCACCCCGAAAAACCCCTTAGAGAGTAGGTTTGAAAGCGATTAAACAGAGTTAATTTTTGAGCAATTTTGATGAAAAAACGCGAAAATAACCATGAAGGAAGCGTTTTATCGAAAAAAGGACTTCAGATTCGTGTTCAGCACCCCGAAAAACCCCTTAGAGAGTAGGTTTGAAAGCGATTAAACAGAGTTAATTTTTGAGCAATTTTGATGAAAAAACGCGAAAATAACCATGAAGGAAGCGTTTTATCGAAAAACGGACTTCAGATTCGTGTTCAGCACCCCGAAAAACCCCTTAGAGAGTAGGTTTGAAAGCGATTAAACAGAGTTAATTTTTGAGCAATTTTGATGAAAAAACGCGAAAATAACCATGAAGGAAGCGTTTTATCGAAAAACGGACTTCAGATTCGTGTTCAGCACCCCGAAAAACCCCTTAGAGAGTAGGTTTGAAAGCGATTAAACAGAGTTAATTTTTGAGCAATTTTGATGAAAAAACGCGAAAATAACCATGAAGGAAGCGTTTTATCGAAAAACGGACTTCAGATTCGTGTTCAGCACCCCGAAAAACCCCTTAGAGAGTAGGTTTGAAAGCGATTAAACAGAGTTAATTTTTGAGCAATTTTGATGAAAAAACGCGAAAATAACCATGAAGGAAGCGTTTTATCGAAAAAAGGACTTCAGATTCGTGTTCAGCACCCCGAAAAACCCCTTAGAGAGTAGGTTTGAAAGCGATTAAACAGAGTTAATTTTTGAGCAATTTTGATGAAAAAACGCGAAAATAACCATGAAGGAAGCGTTTTATCGAAAAACGGACTTCAGATTCGTGTTCAGCACCCCGAAAAACCCCTTAGAGAGTAGGTTTGAAAGCGATTAAACAGAGTTAATTTTTGAGCAATTTTGATGAAAAAACGCGAAAATAACCATGAAGGAAGCGTTTTATCGAAAAACGGACTTCAGATTCGTGTTCAGCACCCCGAAAAACCCCTTAGAGAGTAGGTTTGAAAGCGATTAAACAGAGTTAATTTTTGAGCAATTTTGATGAAAAAACGCGAAAATAACCATGAAGGAAGCGTTTTATCGAAAAACGGACTTCAGATTCGTGTTCAGCACCCCGAAAAACCCCTTAGAGAGTAGGTTTGAAAGCGATTAAACAGAGTTAATTTTTGAGCAATTTTGATGAAAAAACGCGAAAATAACCATGAAGGAAGCGTTTTATCGAAAAACGGACTTCAGATTCGTGTTCAGCACCCCGAAAAACCCCTTAGAGAGTAGGTTTGAAAGCGATTAAACAGAGTTAATTTTTGAGCAATTTTGATGAAAAAACGCGAAAATAACCATGAAGGAAGCGTTTTATCGAAAAACGGACTTCAGATTCGTGTTCAGCACCCCGAAAAACCCCTTAGAGAGTAGGTTTGAAAGCGATTAAACAGAGTTAATTTTTGAGCAATTTTGATGAAAAAACGCGAAAATAACCATGAAGGAAGCGTTTTATCGAAAAACGGACTTCAGATTCGTGTTCAGCACCCCGAAAAACCCCTTAGAGAGTAGGTTTGAAAGCGATTAAACAGAGTTAATTTTTGAGCAATTTTGATGAAAAAACGCGAAAATAACCATGAAGGAAGCGTTTTATCGAAAAACGGACTTCAGATTCGTGTTCAGCACCCCGAAAAACCCCTTAGAGAGTAGGTTTGAAAGCGATTAAACAGAGTTAATTTTTGAGCAATTTTGATGAAAAAACGCGAAAATAACCATGAAGGAAGCGTTTTATCGAAAAACGGACTTCAGATTCGTGTTCAGCACCCCGAAAAACCCCTTAGAGAGTAGGTTTGAAAGCGATTAAACAGAGTTAATTTTTGAGCAATTTTGATGAAAAAACGCGAAAATAACCATGAAGGAAGCGTTTTATCGAAAAACGGACTTCAGATTCGTGTTCAGCACCCCGAAAAACCCCTTAGAGAGTAGGTTTGAAAGCGATTAAACAGAGTTAATTTTTGAGCAATTTTGATGAAAAAACGCGAAAATAACCATGAAGGAAGCGTTTTATCGAAAAACGGACTTCAGATTCGTGTTCAGCACCCCGAAAAACCCCTTAGAGAGTAGGTTTGAAAGCGATTAAACAGAGTTAATTTTTGAGCAATTTTGATGAAAAAACGCGAAAATAACCATGAAGGAAGCGTTTTATCGAAAAACGGACTTCAGATTCGTGTTCAGCACCCCGAAAAACCCCTTAGAGAGTAGGTTTGAAAGCGATTAAACAGAGTTAATTTTTGAGCAATTTTGATGAAAAAACGCGAAAATAACCATGAAGGAAGCGTTTTATCGAAAAACGGACTTCAGATTCGTGTTCAGCACCCCGAAAAACCCCTTAGAGAGTAGGTTTGAAAGCGATTAAACAGAGTTAATTTTTGAGCAATTTTGATGAAAAAACGCGAAAATAACCATGAAGGAAGCGTTTTATCGAAAAACGGACTTCAGATTCGTGTTCAGCACCCCGAAAAACCCCTTAGAGAGTAGGTTTGAAAGCGATTAAACAGAGTTAATTTTTGAGCAATTTTGATGAAAAAACGCGAAAATAACCATGAAGGAAGCGTTTTATCGAAAAACGGACTTCAGATTCGTGTTCAGCACCCCGAAAAACCCCTTAGAGAGTAGGTTTGAAAGCGATTAAACAGAGTTAATTTTTGAGCAATTTTGATGAAAAAACGCGAAAATAACCATGAAGGAAGCGTTTTATCGAAAAACGGACTTCAGATTCGTGTTCAGCACCCCGAAAAACCCCTTAGAGAGTAGGTTTGAAAGCGATTAAACAGAGTTAATTTTTGAGCAATTTTGATGAAAAAACGCGAAAATAACCATGAAGGAAGCGTTTTATCGAAAAACGGACTTCAGATTCGTGTTCAGCACCCCGAAAAACCCCTTAGAGAGTAGGTTTGAAAGCGATTAAACAGAGTTAATTTTTGAGCAATTTTGATGAAAAAACGCGAAAATAACCATGAAGGAAGCGTTTTATCGAAAAACGGACTTCAGATTCGTGTTCAGCACCCCGAAAAACCCCTTAGAGAGTAGGTTTGAAAGCGATTAAACAGAGTTAATTTTTGAGCAATTTTGATGAAAAAACGCGAAAATAACCATGAAGGAAGCGTTTTATCGAAAAACGGACTTCAGATTCGTGTTCAGCACCCCGAAAAACCCCTTAGAGAGTAGGTTTGAAAGCGATTAAACAGAGTTAATTTTTGAGCAATTTTGATGAAAAAACGCGAAAATAACCATGAAGGAAGCGTTTTATCGAAAAACGGACTTCAGATTCGTGTTCAGCACCCCGAAAAACCCCTTAGAGAGTAGGTTTGAAAGCGATTAAACAGAGTTAATTTTTGAGCAATTTTGATGAAAAAACGCGAAAATAACCATGAAGGAAGCGTTTTATCGAAAAACGGACTTCAGATTCGTGTTCAGCACCCCGAAAAACCCCTTAGAGAGTAGGTTTGAAAGCGATTAAACAGAGTTAATTTTTGAGCAATTTTGATGAAAAAACGCGAAAATAACCATGAAGGAAGCGTTTTATCGAAAAACGGACTTCAGATTCGTGTTCAGCACCCCGAAAAACCCCTTAGAGAGTAGGTTTGAAAGCGATTAAACAGAGTTAATTTTTGAGCAATTTTGATGAAAAAACGCGAAAATAACCATGAAGGAAGCGTTTTATCGAAAAACGGACTTCAGATTCGTGTTCAGCACCCCGAAAAACCCCTTAGAGAGTAGGTTTGAAAGCGATTAAACAGAGTTAATTTTTGAGCAATTTTGATGAAAAAACGCGAAAATAACCATGAAGGAAGCGTTTTATCGAAAAAAGGACTTCAGATTCGTGTTCAGCACCCCGAAAAACCCCTTAGAGAGTAGGTTTGAAAGCGATTAAACAGAGTTAATTTTTGAGCAATTTTGATGAAAAAACGCGAAAATAACCATGAAGGAAGCGTTTTATCGAAAAACGGACTTCAGATTCGTGTTCAGCACCCCGAAAAACCCCTTAGAGAGTAGGTTTGAAAGCGATTAAACAGAGTTAATTTTTGAGCAATTTTGATGAAAAAACGCGAAAATAACCATGAAGGAAGCGTTTTATCGAAAAAAGGACTTCAGATTCGTGTTCAGCACCCCGAAAAACCCCTTAGAGAGTAGGTTTGAAAGCGATTAAACAGAGTTAATTTTTGAGCAATTTTGATGAAAAAACGCGAAAATAACCATGAAGGAAGCGTTTTATCGAAAAACGGACTTCAGATTCGTGTTCAGCACCCCGAAAAACCCCTTAGAGAGTAGGTTTGAAAGCGATTAAACAGAGTTAATTTTTGAGCAATTTTGATGAAAAAACGCGAAAATAACCATGAAGGAAGCGTTTTATCGAAAAACGGACTTCAGATTCGTGTTCAGCACCCCGAAAAACCCCTTAGAGAGTAGGTTTGAAAGCGATTAAACAGAGTTAATTTTTGAGCAATTTTGATGAAAAAACGCGAAAATAACCATGAAGGAAGCGTTTTATCGAAAAACGGACTTCAGATTCGTGTTCAGCACCCCGAAAAACCCCTTAGAGAGTAGGTTTGAAAGCGATTAAACAGAGTTAATTTTTGAGCAATTTTGATGAAAAAACGCGAAAATAACCATGAAGGAAGCGTTTTATCGAAAAAAGGACTTCAGATTCGTGTTCAGCACCCCGAAAAACCCCTTAGAGAGTAGGTTTGAAAGCGATTAAACAGAGTTAATTTTTGAGCAATTTTGATGAAAAAACGCGAAAATAACCATGAAGGAAGCGTTTTATCGAAAAACGGACTTCAGATTCGTGTTCAGCACCCCGAAAAACCCCTTAGAGAGTAGGTTTGAAAGCGATTAAACAGAGTTAATTTTTGAGCAATTTTGATGAAAAAACGCGAAAATAACCATGAAGGAAGCGTTTTATCGAAAAACGGACTTCAGATTCGTGTTCAGCACCCCGAAAAACCCCTTAGAGAGTAGGTTTGAAAGCGATTAAACAGAGTTAATTTTTGAGCAATTTTGATGAAAAAACGCGAAAATAACCATGAAGGAAGCGTTTTATCGAAAAACGGACTTCAGATTCGTGTTCAGCACCCCGAAAAACCCCTTAGAGAGTAGGTTTGAAAGCGATTAAACAGAGTTAATTTTTGAGCAATTTTGATGAAAAAACGCGAAAATAACCATGAAGGAAGCGTTTTATCGAAAAACGGACTTCAGATTCGTGTTCAGCACCCCGAAAAACCCCTTAGAGAGTAGGTTTGAAAGCGATTAAACAGAGTTAATTTTTGAGCAATTTTGATGAAAAAACGCGAAAATAACCATGAAGGAAGCGTTTTATCGAAAAACGGACTTCAGATTCGTGTTCAGCACCCCGAAAAACCCCTTAGAGAGTAGGTTTGAAAGCGATTAAACAGAGTTAATTTTTGAGCAATTTTGATGAAAAAACGCGAAAATAACCATGAAGGAAGCGTTTTATCGAAAAACGGACTTCAGATTCGTGTTCAGCACCCCGAAAAACCCCTTAGAGAGTAGGTTTGAAAGCGATTAAACAGAGTTAATTTTTGAGCAATTTTGATGAAAAAACGCGAAAATAACCATGAAGGAAGCGTTTTATCGAAAAACGGACTTCAGATTCGTGTTCAGCACCCCGAAAAACCCCTTAGAGAGTAGGTTTGAAAGCGATTAAACAGAGTTAATTTTTGAGCAATTTTGATGAAAAAACGCGAAAATAACCATGAAGGAAGCGTTTTATCGAAAAACGGACTTCAGATTCGTGTTCAGCACCCCGAAAAACCCCTTAGAGAGTAGGTTTGAAAGCGATTAAACAGAGTTAATTTTTGAGCAATTTTGATGAAAAAACGCGAAAATAACCATGAAGGAAGCGTTTTATCGAAAAACGGACTTCAGATTCGTGTTCAGCACCCCGAAAAACCCCTTAGAGAGTAGGTTTGAAAGCGATTAAACAGAGTTAATTTTTGAGCAATTTTGATGAAAAAACGCGAAAATAACCATGAAGGAAGCGTTTTATCGAAAAACGGACTTCAGATTCGTGTTCAGCACCCCGAAAAACCCCTTAGAGAGTAGGTTTGAAAGCGATTAAACAGAGTTAATTTTTGAGCAATTTTGATGAAAAAACGCGAAAATAACCATGAAGGAAGCGTTTTATCGAAAAACGGACTTCAGATTCGTGTTCAGCACCCCGAAAAACCCCTTAGAGAGTAGGTTTGAAAGCGATTAAACAGAGTTAATTTTTGAGCAATTTTGATGATGAAAAAACGCGAAAATAATTTCGATGAAAAATCGCGAAAATAACCATGAAGGAAGCGTTTTATCGGGAAACGGACTTCAGATTCGTGTTCAGCACCCCGAAATACCCCTTACAGAGTAGGTTTGAAAGCGATTAAACAGAGTTGATTTTCAGGACATTTTGATGAAAAATCGCGAAAATGACCATGAAGGAAGCGTTTTATCGAAAAACGGACTTCAGTTTCGTGTTCAGCACCCCGAAATACCCCTTAGATAGTAGGTTTGAAAGCGATTACAATAATTGGAATTACCTGTCCTCAAAAGTAATTGGAATTTGTAATGGGTAATCGAATTACTTTCCTAACAACTCTGTCTAAAACTAGGTAGGTATTGAAAACCATGCCGCGCGCCGGCGCCAAAATCACAGACAATATTCAAGAACTGTCATTGTCATTTATACATTTTCAGATAGAATAACAAACCATATTTAAATTAACTACTAGGTTCGTTATTATTTACGTTTTAGTGATGTAATATTTGTTTGAATGTCGTCACGTTAAACACTGTTTCAATCAACTTTAACCCCCCCCCCTTTTCGCTGGAACCCCCCCAAGCAGTCTGCGTCATGACCCCCCCCCCCCTCCTTGATTACTCACCAATAGTGAAGTGATAATTTGTGTGAAATATCTAGTGCAAGGGACTTACTTCCTAGCTCTCCTTGTAAACTGATCTTCTTAAATCAAACCTTTTTGTATATAGCATTAGCAAACTGAATTAAACCTTTAGCAAACTGGATTAAACCTTTAGCAAACTGTATTAAAATTTTAGCAAACTGAATTAAGCTTTTCGCAATTAGAATTTACCCTTTCGCAATTAGAATTCAACATCAAGTCCATATCTGTGTTTGCGAAAGGGTTAATTCCAATTTTGAAAAGGCTAATTCTAATTGCGGAAGGTTTAATTTCAATTGCGAAAAGGGTTATTCAGTTTGCTAAAACTTTAATTTAGTTTGCTGAAGGTTTAATTTAGTTTGCTAATGCTATATTTCTATAGTTTCTAGTTTCAGTTCCTTAAGTTAAGTTAATCTGTGTAAAGTGTAAATATACCTAGTCTAGTAGTGTGATAAATCAAATGAAGTGTCCTCAAGTGTGCGTTTTCGAAAGTGGTGTTTTGTATACAACATCTATGCCACTGGTTGTGTAATTATGTAAAGTAAATTTATTTAAGTTGAAATGATAAGATATGATACACAGTATTAATCAATGAAGTTCATCCCAAACAAGCCGTGGTCAAGTGAAAATTGTTCTTCACACAAAGCTAATTTAGCTGAGAATTGTGTCCACTGATCCAGAAACCTAAAACGATCGATCGGATAGATTCATTGTGGACAATTATTGTAAAGCGAAAATAATGGCTTTCGAATCAATAGAATTCGCGTCCTAACTACCGAGAGCAAATGAACATAATCAAAAGATCCTATTTATATGTAAACGAATAGATTCCCACCCAAGTAACTTGAAAGAAAAAGCAAGCTTATTGTAGAGAAGCTTAACATTAAAGGCCGCAGCACGTTAGGGGGTATATGACACAGAAATTCGCAATTATTTATGCCCGTTAGATAGAAAGATATACCAGAAAAAAGGCACATAAGGGGGAACTGCATTGTTCAATACTCTATTCGAGCCAAATCATGGTAGAAGTCGAGAATAGGTGACCCCTTTCTGATAAGACCGTCGCCATATCGAAAAATCCGATGTCTCCTATCGATATAGGTCCACGCTTTCGATGTGTGTTCTGTCTAGTTTACTGGTCTCCAAAACAAAAAAATATCCTACATCAATCCTTCTGGTAAAGTATATAGCAGTTGGACAAATAGATCAGAATGTGTTAACACTTGTGTCTCTGCGTATTAAAAATACTTTTATCGATAACGGTCGTGAAAATCATTCCATAATACATGGCGGTGGTATCGGTACATTATCCTATATACACATCGATCCTAGAACACATCAATACAGCCTGATAAGTAGGGAAGGCCGATAGTCGAATATACGATTTTTTGATAATATTGTTATTATACTCCTCATTGTGTTGTTTAGTACTCTACCTCCTGTACACACGGGACTTACCCCAACAAGAAGGCACAACTGTTGCCACCTTTGCAGATGATACGGCTATCCTCTCTGTTGGATATGATATAGAAGCTGCAACACGCAAACTACAGACGTCTACTACTGAGGTTTGTAAATGGACCAAGATGTGGAGAATGAAGCTGAACGAATCAAAATCAGCCCACATCAACTTCACTAACCAAAAAGTCCCAATCTTGAATGTTTAGATCAATTCGAATAAAATACCGCATACTGAATCAGTTAAATACTTGGGTTTGACAATTGACTTCAAATTAAACTGGAATAAACACATAGAAAAGAAGAAAGAAGAACTTAAAATCAAGTACAGAAGGATGTATTGGCTAATGGGAAGGAAATCATCTCTCTCTTCACAACAAACTGTTCAGATCCTTCGCCCTATTTGGACCTATGGGATACAGATCTGGGGCTGTGCCAAGAAATCAAATATTAAGAAAATCCAAACCTTTCAGAATAAAATACTGAGAAGTATAGTTGGAGCCCCTTGGTACATGCGAAACGATGATATTCATCGAGATTTGAGGATGGAGACAGTCTATGAAAAATACAATGATAATTATTGTTTAGAGTTTAGTTGTGCAAATAGATAATAATTTACTTATGATCAAATATTGAGTAGTAAAATTGCTAGATTCCAAATAAGGTTCCCTAACATGAGTTAGGTAAATCATAAATAATTTCAAGCAGGAAAAATGAAATTTGAAAAAACCCTCCTTTTTTTAATACGGATGAATTTAAAAGTTTTTAAATTTTGATTAGTTTAGATATGTGATAATTTGAATGGAAGCTTGAGAGGTTTAAAAAAAGGCAACGAGAGATACGTAGTAGCAAATAGGTTTTCTAGACTTATCCACTGTTGTTCCCATGCAATGAATTTGAAATGTGAATAGGAGGAACCATAGATCTATTGTAGATGCCTTTCAATTCTTAGAATGAATTAACTTTCCTTCAAGTGAAGCTTTAAATTTCAAAGGAAGCGGGCACAGTTATTTTGTATTCCCAAACATCGATAGTCCTTACGAATATCGGCCTTCCCTACTGAGAGAGGAAGGGGTCACCTATTCTCTATTTCAGCCCAAATCTTAATACACGTCTTTACAACAAAACGCCGAGACTTTAGTTTTAACACACATTCTGATCTGTTTGTTCAATTGATCTACAGGCTGGCTCTTAATGAACGAACCACTCTTTCTATTTCTGTTGATTGCGGGGAAATCAAAAAACTTGTCGAAGTAACCTCCCATTATTTTTTTGCAAAGAATTTAACCATTGCATTTTTGCGCATCGCGCATGCGCGCACCAACTTTGTTTTTTCAAATGGAACCCCACAATTTTTATTGCAGAATCGGATTCTACATTCAATTTTATGAACGTTTTACTTAGACGACTTTTTTTTGGACGCACCCAGGAGCGCCCAACGTTTGCCTACGCCTGAAACCTGGTGGTTAAAAAAAAAAAAAAAAAAAAAAAAAAAAAAAAAAATGAATAATCACGTTATCCTGGCTCTTGATCATTTTTGATTTAGTTAGATGAGTTTTTAGGCAAGCGGTTCGGTTCCTGCGCCCAGAAGGATACTCGGAGAAAACAGGAATGTTATGGTGCCAAATACGTTTGAATAAAATTGATCCACTAGAGGTAAACAATTTTATTTACTTCATTTTTCTCTGTTTTATTATAATTTTTTTTTTTTTTAATCTTTTTTATGCCTCCAAACTTTTTGAAGGCTGAGAAGGAATTTATTGTTTCTGTTGTATTTATCAGAAAAATTATTGAGAAGAAAGGATTTATTTTTAAGCCCGCCTAAGCCAGTCCATAGCCCGGTTTGCAAAAGCGTGAGGGAAAATAAATCACATCGTCTCGACAAGATAATTTAGATACTAACCCATTATGCCTAAAAGCTCAGCTAATCGCTCTCGAAAAAAAAATTTCTAACCCCCCCTGAAAATTTCATGGTTTACGTTTCAAAGGGTCTGGAATCCAAATCTGCAATAAAAAATTTTCCGTCCGTCCGCCGTACGCCGTACGCCGTACGCCGTACGCCGTCCCGTACGCCGTACGCAAGATTTCTCCCAAACGGCTGGACCAAAACATCTGAAATTTTCAGGAAAAATCCATGTTGGTCCGACAACGCCCCAATTCTTTAGCCAGCTTTCTAACTCAAATTGAAGTGCCATTTAAGGGTTGTCAAAGTTTTGTAAAATCCCTAAAAACCTCAAAAAACATCAAGGCGGCCTAAATGTGGACTTGTTTTGTAGAACTTTCCATGAGGAATCGAATGAGCCCCTTCCCAGGTCTGTAGGTCAAACCATTCCCGATTTATGGCATGATTAATGCGGCCAAGATTTGCGTTTTTCGAGTTCTGTTATCGCCTTCTTGATAACTGGCAGTTTCCCATCTGGCCGTTCCAAGCGCCCTCAACTCGAATATGGGAGTGAGCCCATTTCCTTTAATTTTAGGTAGGGTTAAACATGATTTTCTATTAAAACGCTGCAAATTCTTTCACTGGGGTTTATTATTCAATTGGCTTGCGTTCATGATTTGAATTTCTACTAAGCTTTTGAGTGTGCGTGTTTCACAGGTGATAGAGCGATTATTGAATTTCAGGAGATACGCATAGAGCCCGTAAATCTGTTCTCAACCAAAATACCTATTTGGATTGTTCAGCTGATCA
>JAVIWC010000034.1:0-16056 GCA_031894815.1 Creontiades dilutus | reverse complement strand
CACCCCAAAATACCCCTTAGAGAGTAGGTTTGAAAGCGATTAAACAGAGTTGATTTTCAGGACATTTTTATGAAAAATCGCGAAAATAACCATGAAGGAAGCGTTTTATCGGGAAACGGACTTCAGATTCGTGTTCAGCACCCCGAAATACCCCTTAGAGAGTAGGTTTGAAAGCGATTAAACAGAGTTGATTTTCAGGACATTTTTATGAAAAATCGCGAAAATAACCATGAAGGAAGCGTTTTATCGGGAAACGGACTTCAGATTCGTGTTCAGCACCCCGAAATACCCCTTAGAGAGTAGGTTTGAAAGGGATTAAACAGAGTTGATTTTTTAAACAAAGTTGATTTTCAGGACATTTTTATGAAAAATCGCGAAAATAACCATGAAGGAAGCGTTTTATCGGGAAACGGACTTCAGATTCGTGTTCAGCACCCCGAAATACCCCTTAGAGAGTAGGTTTGAAAGGGATTAAACAGAGTTGATTTTCAGGACATTTTTATGAAAAATCGCGAAAATAACCATGAAGGAAGCGTTTTATCGGGAAACGGACTTCAGATTCGTGTTCAGCACCCCGAAATACCCCTTAGAGAGTAGGTTTGAAAGGGATTAAACAGAGTTGATTTTCAGGACATTTTTATGAAAAATCGCGAAAATAACCATGAAGGAAGCGTTTTATCGGGAAACGGACTTCAGATTCGTGTTCAGCACCCCGAAATACCCCTTAGAGAGTAGGTTTGAAAGGGATTAAACAGAGTTGATTTTCAGGACATTTTTATGAAAAATCGCGAAAATAACCATGAAGGAAGCGTTTTATCGGGAAACGGACTTCAGATTCGTGTTCAGCACCCCGAAATACCCCTTAGAGAGTAGGTTTGAAAGGGATTAAACAGAGTTGATTTTCAGGACATTTTTATGAAAAATCGCGAAAATAACCATGAAGGAAGCGTTTTATCGGGAAACGGACTTCAGATTCGTGTTCAGCACCCCGAAATACCCCTTAGAGAGTAGGTTTGAAAGGGATTAAACAGAGTTGATTTTCAGGACATTTTTATGAAAAATCGCGAAAATAACCATGAAGGAAGCGTTTTATCGGGAAACGGACTTCAGATTCGTGTTCAGCACCCCGAAATACCCCTTAGAGAGTAGGTTTGAAAGGGATTAAACAGAGTTGATTTTCAGGACATTTTTATGAAAAATCGCGAAAATAACCATGAAGGAAGCGTTTTATCGGGAAACGGACTTCAGATTCGTGTTCAGCACCCCGAAATACCCCTTAGAGAGTAGGTTTGAAAGGGATTAAACAGAGTTGATTTTCAGGACATTTTTATGAAAAATCGCGAAAATAACCATGAAGGAAGCGTTTTATCGGGAAACGGACTTCAGATTCGTGTTCAGCACCCCGAAATACCCCTTAGAGAGTAGGTTTGAAAGGGATTAAACAGAGTTGATTTTCAGGACATTTTTATGAAAAATCGCGAAAATAACCATGAAGGAAGCGTTTTATCGGGAAACGGACTTCAGATTCGTGTTCAGCACCCCGAAATACCCCTTAGAGAGTAGGTTTGAAAGGGATTAAACAGAGTTGATTTTCAGGACATTTTTATGAAAAATCGCGAAAATAACCATGAAGGAAGCGTTTTATCGGGAAACGGACTTCAGATTCGTGTTCAGCACCCCGAAATACCCCTTAGAGAGTAGGTTTGAAAGGATTAAACAGAGTTGATTTTCAGGACATTTTTATGAAAAATCGCGAAAATAACCATGAAGGAAGCGTTTTATCGGGAAACGGACTTCAGATTCGTGTTCAGCACCCCGAAATACCCCTTAGAGAGTAGGTTTGAAAGGGATTAAACAGAGTTGATTTTCAGGACATTTTTATGAAAAATCGCGAAAATAACCATGAAGGAAGCGTTTTATCGGGAAACGGACTTCAGATTCGTGTTCAGCACCCCGAAATACCCCTTAGAGAGTAGGTTTGAAAGGGATTAAACAGAGTTGATTTTCAGGACATTTTTATGAAAAATCGCGAAAATAACCATGAAGGAAGCGTTTTATCGGGAAACGGACTTCAGATTCGTGTTCAGCACCCCGAAATACCCCTTAGAGAGTAGGTTTGAAAGGGATTAAACAGAGTTGATTTTCAGGACATTTTTATGAAAAATCGCGAAAATAACCATGAAGGAAGCGTTTTATCGGGAAACGGACTTCAGATTCGTGTTCAATACCCCTTAGAGAGTAGGTTTGAAAGGGATTAAACAGAGTTGATTTTCAGGACATTTTTATGAAAAATCGCGAAAATAACCATGAAGGAAGCGTTTTATCGGGAAACGGACTTCAGATTCGTGTTCAGCACCCCGAAATACCCCTTAGAGAGTAGGTTTGAAAGGGATTAAACAGAGTTGATTTTCAGGACATTTTTATGAAAAATCGCGAAAATAACCATGAAGGAAGCGTTTTATCGGGAAACGGACTTCAGATTCGTGTTCAGCACCCCGAAATACCCCTTAGAGAGTAGGTTTGAAAGGGATTAAACAGAGTTGATTTTCAGGACATTTTTATGAAAAATCGCGAAAATAACCATGAAGGAAGCGTTTTATCGGGAAACGGACTTCAGATTCGTGTTCAGCACCCCGAAATACCCCTTAGAGAGTAGGTTTGAAAGGATTAAACAGAGTTGATTTTCAGGACATTTTTATGAAAAATCGCGAAAATAACCATGAAGGAAGCGTTTTATCGGGAAACGGACTTCAGATTCGTGTTCAGCACCCCGAAATACCCCTTAGAGAGTAGGTTTGAAAGGGATTAAACAGAGTTGATTTTCAGGACATTTTTATGAAAAATCGCGAAAATAACCATGAAGGAAGCGTTTTATCGGGAAACGGACTTCAGATTCGTGTTCAGCACCCCGAAATACCCCTTAGAGAGTAGGTTTGAAAGGGATTAAACAGAGTTGATTTTCAGGACATTTTTATGAAAAATCGCGAAAATAACCATGAAGGAAGCGTTTTATCGGGAAACGGACTTCAGATTCGTGTTCAGCACCCCGAAATACCCCTTAGAGAGTAGGTTTGAAAGGGATTAAACAGAGTTGATTTTCAGGACATTTTTATGAAAAATCGCGAAAATAACCATGAAGGAAGCGTTTTATCGGGAAACGGACTTCAGATTCGTGTTCAGCACCCCGAAATACCCCTTAGAGAGTAGGTTTGAAAGGGATTAAACAGAGTTGATTTTCAGGACATTTTTATGAAAAATCGCGAAAATAACCATGAAGGAAGCGTTTTATCGGGAAACGGACTTCAGATTCGTGTTCAGCACCCCGAAATACCCCTTAGAGAGTAGGTTTGAAAGGGATTAAACAGAGTTGATTTTCAGGACATTTTTATGAAAAATCGCGAAAATAACCATGAAGGAAGCGTTTTATCGGGAAACGGACTTCAGATTCGTGTTCAGCACCCCGAAATACCCCTTAGAGAGTAGGTTTGAAAGGGATTAAACAGAGTTGATTTTCAGGACATTTTTATGAAAAATCGCGAAAATAACCATGAAGGAAGCGTTTTATCGGGAAACGGACTTCAGATTCGTGTTCAGCACCCCGAAATACCCCTTAGAGAGTAGGTTTGAAAGGGATTAAACAGAGTTGATTTTCAGGACATTTTTATGAAAAATCGCGAAAATAACCATGAAGGAAGCGTTTTATCGGGAAACGGACTTCAGATTCGTGTTCAGCACCCCGAAATACCCCTTAGAGAGTAGGTTTGAAAGGGATTAAACAGAGTTGATTTTCAGGACATTTTTATGAAAAATCGCGAAAATAACCATGAAGGAAGCGTTTTATCGGGAAACGGACTTCAGATTCGTGTTCAGCACCCCGAAATACCCCTTAGAGAGTAGGTTTGAAAGGGATTAAACAGAGTTGATTTTCAGGACATTTTTATGAAAAATCGCGAAAATAACCATGAAGGAAGCGTTTTATCGGGAAACGGACTTCAGATTCGTGTTCAGCACCCCGAAATACCCCTTAGAGAGTAGGTTTGAAAGGGATTAAACAGAGTTGATTTTCAGGACATTTTTATGAAAAATCGCGAAAATAACCATGAAGGAAGCGTTTTATCGGGAAACGGACTTCAGATTCGTGTTCAGCACCCCGAAATACCCCTTAGAGAGTAGGTTTGAAAGGGATTAAACAGAGTTGATTTTCAGGACATTTTTATGAAAAATCGCGAAAATAACCATGAAGGAAGCGTTTTATCGGGAAACGGACTTCAGATTCGTGTTCAGCACCCCGAAATACCCCTTAGAGAGTAGGTTTGAAAGGGATTAAACAGAGTTGATTTTCAGGACATTTTTATGAAAAATCGCGAAAATAACCATGAAGGAAGCGTTTTATCGGGAAACGGACTTCAGATTCGTGTTCAGCACCCCGAAATACCCCTTAGAGAGTAGGTTTGAAAGGGATTAAACAGAGTTGATTTTCAGGACATTTTTATGAAAAATCGCGAAAATAACCATGAAGGAAGCGTTTTATCGGGAAACGGACTTCAGATTCGTGTTCAGCACCCCGAAATACCCCTTAGAGAGTAGGTTTGAAAGGGATTAAACAGAGTTGATTTTCAGGACATTTTTATGAAAAATCGCGAAAATAACCATGAAGGAAGCGTTTTATCGGGAAACGGACTTCAGATTCGTGTTCAGCACCCCGAAATACCCCTTAGAGAGTAGGTTTGAAAGGGATTAAACAGAGTTGATTTTCAGGACATTTTTATGAAAAATCGCGAAAATAACCATGAAGGAAGCGTTTTATCGGGAAACGGACTTCAGATTCGTGTTCAGCACCCCGAAATACCCCTTAGAGAGTAGGTTTGAAAGGGATTAAACAGAGTTGATTTTCAGGACATTTTTATGAAAAATCGCGAAAATAACCATGAAGGAAGCGTTTTATCGGGAAACGGACTTCAGATTCGTGTTCAGCACCCCGAAATACCCCTTAGAGAGTAGGTTTGAAAGGGATTAAACAGAGTTGATTTTCAGGACATTTTTATGAAAAATCGCGAAAATAACCATGAAGGAAGCGTTTTATCGGGAAACGGACTTCAGATTCGTGTTCAGCACCCCGAAATACCCCTTAGAGAGTAGGTTTGAAAGGGATTAAACAGAGTTGATTTTCAGGACATTTTTATGAAAAATCGCGAAAATAACCATGAAGGAAGCGTTTTATCGGGAAACGGACTTCAGATTCGTGTTCAGCACCCCGAAATACCCCTTAGAGAGTAGGTTTGAAAGGGATTAAACAGAGTTGATTTTCAGGACATTTTTATGAAAAATCGCGAAAATAACCATGAAGGAAGCGTTTTATCGGGAAACGGACTTCAGATTCGTGTTCAGCACCCCGAAATACCCCTTAGAGAGTAGGTTTGAAAGGGATTAAACAGAGTTGATTTTCAGGACATTTTTATGAAAAATCGCGAAAATAACCATGAAGGAAGCGTTTTATCGGGAAACGGACTTCAGATTCGTGTTCAGCACCCCGAAATACCCCTTAGAGAGTAGGTTTGAAAGGGATTAAACAGAGTTGATTTTCAGGACATTTTTATGAAAAATCGCGAAAATAACCATGAAGGAAGCGTTTTATCGGGAAACGGACTTCAGATTCGTGTTCAGCACCCCGAAATACCCCTTAGAGAGTAGGTTTGAAAGGGATTAAACAGAGTTGATTTTCAGGACATTTTTATGAACAATCGCGAAAATAACCATGAAGGAAGCGTTTTATCGAAAAACGGACTTCGGATTCGTGTTCAGCACCCGGGAAAACCCCTTAGAGAGTAGGTTTGAAAGGGATTAAACAGAGTTAATTTTGAGCAATTTTGATGAAAAATCGCGAAAATAACCATGAAGGAAGCGTTTTATCGAAAAACGGACTTCCGATTCGTGTTCAGCACCCCGAAAAACCCCTTAGAGAGTAGGTTTGAAAGCGATTAAACAGAGATAATTTTTGAGCAATTTTGATGAAAAAACGCGAAAATAACCATGAAGAAAGCGTTTTATCGAAAAACGGACTTCAGATTCGTGTTCAGCACCCTGAAAACCCCTTAGAGAGTAGGTTTGAAAGCGATTAAACAGAGTTAATTTTTGAGCAATTTTGATGAAAAATCGCGAAAATAACCATGAAGGAAGCGTTTTATCGAAAAACGGACTTCAGATTCGTGTTCAGCACCCCGAAAAACCCCTTAGAGAGTAGGTTTGAAAGCGATTAAACAGAGTTAATTTTGAGCAATTTTGATGAAAAATCGAAAATAACCATGAAGGAAGCGTTTTATCGAAAAAAGGACTTCAGATTCGTGTTCAGCACCCCGAAAAACCCCTTAGAGAGTAGGTTTGAAAGCGATTAAACAGAGGTATTTTCAGCAATTTTGGTGTTCAGCACCGAAAAACCCCTTAGAGAGTAGGTTTGAAAGCGATTAAACAGAGTTGATTTTTGAGCAATTTTGATGAAAAAACGCGAAAATAACCATGAAGGAAGCGTTTTATCGAAAAACGGACTTCAGATTCGTGTTCAGCACCCCGAAAAACCCCTTAGAGAGTAGGTTTGAAAGCGATTAAACAGAGTTGATTTTTGAGCAATTTTGATGAAAAAACGCGAAAATAACCATGAAGGAAGCGTTTTATCGAAAACGGACTTCAGATTCGTGTTCAGCACCCCGAAAAACCCCGTAGAGAGTAGGTTTGAAAGCGATTAAACAGAGTTGATTTTTGAGCAATTTTGATGAAAAATCGCGAAAATAACCATGAAGGAAGCGTTTTATCGAAAAACGGACTTCAGATTCGTGTTCAGCACCCCGAAAAACCCCTTAGAGAGTAGGTTTGAAAGCGATTAAACAGAGTTGATTTTTGAGCAATTTTGATGAAAAATCGCGAAAATAACCATGAAGGAAGCGTTTTATCGAAAAACGGACTTCAGATTCGTGTTCAGCACCCCGAAAAACCCCTTAGAGAGTAGGTTTGAAAGCGATTAAACAGAGTTGATTTTTGAGCAATTTTGATGAAAAATCGCGAAAATAACCATGAAGGAAGCGTTTGCGTTTTATCAGGAAACGGACTTCAGATTCGTGTTCAGCACCCCGAAATACCCCTTAGAGAGTAGGTTTGAAAGCGATTAAACAGAGTTGATTTTCAGGACATTTTTATGAAAAATCGCGAAAATAACCATGAAGGAAGCGTTTTATCGGGAAACGGACTTCAGATTCGTGTTCAGCACCCCGAAATACCCCTTAGAGAGTAGGTTTGAAAGCGATTAAACAGAGTTGATTTTCAGGACATTTTTATGAAAAATCGCGAAAATAACCATGAAGGAAGCGTTTTATCGGGAAACGGACTTCAGATTCGTGTTCAGCACCCCGAAATACCCCTTAGAGAGTAGGTTTGAAAGCGATTAAACAGAGTTGATTTTCAGGACATTTTTATGAAAAATCGCGAAAATAACCATGAAGGAAGCGTTTTATCGGGAAACGGACTTCAGATTCGTGTTCAGCACCCCGAAATACCCCTTAGAGAGTAGGTTTGAAAGCGATTAAACAGAGTTGATTTTCAGGACATTTTTATGAAAAATCGCGAAAATAACCATGAAGGAAGCGTTTTATCGGGAAACGGACTTCAGATTCGTGTTCAGCACCCCGAAATACCCCTTAGAGAGTAGGTTTGAAAGCGATTAAACAGAGTTGATTTTCAGGACATTTTTATGAAAAATCGCGAAAATAACCATGAAGGAAGCGTTTTATCGGGAAACGGACTTCAGATTCGTGTTCAGCACCCCGAAATACCCCTTAGAGAGTAGGTTTGAAAGCGATTAAACAGAGTTGATTTTCAGGACATTTTGATGAAAAATCGCGAAAATAACCATGAAGGAAGCGTTTTATCGGGAAACGGACTTCAGATTCGTGTTCAGCACCCGAAATACCCCTTAGAGAGTAGGTTTGAAAGCGATTAAACAGAGTTGATTTTCAGGACATTTTTATGAAAAATCGCGAAAATAACCATGAAGGAAGCGTTTTATCGGGAAACGGACTTCAGATTCGTGTTCAGCACCCCGAAATACCCCTTAGAGAGTAGGTTTGAAAGCGATTAAACAGAGTTGATTTTCAGGACATTTTGATGAAAAATCGCGAAAATAACCATGAAGGAAGCGTTTTATCGGGAAACGGACTTCAGATTCGTGTTCAGCACCCCGAAATACCCCTTAGAGAGTAGGTTTGAAAGCGATTAAACAGAGTTGATTTTCAGGACATTTTGATGAAAAATCGCGAAAATAACCATGAAGGAAGCGTTTTATCGGGAAACGGACTTCAGATTCGTGTTCAGCACCCCGAAATACCCCTTAGAGAGTAGGTTTGAAAGCGATTAAACAGAGTTGATTTTCAGGACATTTTTATGAAAAATCGCGAAAATAACCAACCATGAAGGAAGCGTTTTATCGGGAAACGGACTTCAGATTCGTGTTCAGCACCCCGAAATACTCCTTACAGAGTAGGTTTGAAAGCGATTAAACAGAGTTGATTTTCAGGACATTTTGATGAAAAATCGCGAAAATAACCATGAAGGAAGCGTTTTATCGGGAAACGGACTTCAGATTCGTGTTCAGCACCCCGAAATACCCCTTAGAGAGTAGGTTTGAAAGCGATTAAACAGAGTTGATTTTCAGGACATTTTGATGAAAAATCGCGAAAATAACCATGAAGGAAGCGTTTTATCGGGAAACGGACTTCAGATTCGTGTTCAGCACCCCGAAATACCCCTTAGAGAGTAGGTTTGAAAGCGATTAAACAGAGTTGATTTTCAGGACATTTTGATGAAAAATCGCGAAAATAACCATGAAGGAAGCGTTTTATCAGGAAACGGACTTCAGATTCGTGTTCAGCATCCCGAAATACTCCTTAGAGAGTAGGTTTGAAAGCGATTAAACAGAGTTGATTTTCAGGACATTTTGATGAAAAATCGCGAAAATAACCATGAAGGAAGCGTTTTATCGGGAAACGGACTTCAGATTCGTGTTCAGCACCCCGAAATACCCCTTAGAGAGTAGGTTTGAAAGCGATTAAACAGAGTTGATTTTCAGGACATTTTTATGAAAAATCGCGAAAATAACCATGAAGGAAGCGTTTTATCGGGAAACGGACTTCAGATTCGTGTTCAGCACCCCGAAATACCCCTTAGAGAGTAGGTTTGAAAGCGATTAAACAGAGTTGATTTTCAGGACATTTTGATGAAAAATCGCGAAAATAACCATGAAGGAAGCGTTTTATCGGGAAACGGACTTCAGATTCGTGTTCAGCACCCCGAAATACCCCTTAGAGAGTAGGTTTGAAAGGATTAAACAGAGTTGATTTTCAGGACATTTTTATGAAAAATCGCGAAAATAACCATGAAGGAAGCGTTTTATCGGGAAACGGGACTTCAGATTCGTGTTCAGCACCCCGAAATACCCCTTAGAGAGTAGGTTTGAAAGGATTAAACAGAGTTGATTTTCAGGACATTTTTATGAAAAATCGCGAAAATAACCATGAAGGAAGCGTTTTATCGGGAAACGGACTTCAGATTCGTGTTCAGCACCCCGAAATACCCCTTAGAGAGTAGGTTTGAAAGGATTAAACAGAGTTGATTTTCAGGACATTTTGATGAAAAATCGCGAAAATAACCATGAAGGAAGCGTTTTATCGGGAAACGGACTTCAGATTCGTGTTCAGCACCCCGAAATACCCCTTAGAGAGTAGGTTTGAAAGGATTAAACAGAGTTGATTTTCAGGACATTTTTATGAAAAATCGCGAAAATAACCATGAAGGAAGCGTTTTATCGGGAAACGGACTTCAGATTCGTGTTCAGCACCCCGAAATACCCCTTAGAGAGTAGGTTTGAAAGCGATTAAACAGAGTTGATTTTCAGGACATTTTAAAAAATCGCGAAAATAACCATGAAGGAAGCGTTTTATCGGGAAACGGACTTCAGATTCGTGTTCAGCACCCCGAAATACCCCTTAGAGAGTAGGTTTGAAAGGGATTAAACAGAGTTGATTTTCAGGACATTTTTATGAAAAATCGCGAAAATAACCATGAAGGAAGCGTTTTATCGGGAAACGGACTTCAGATTCGTGTTCAGCACCCCGAAATACCCCTTAGAGAGTAGGTTTGAAAGCGATTAAACAGAGTTGATTTTCAGGACATTTTTATGAAAAATCGCGAAAATAACCATGAAGGAAGCGTTTTATCGGGAAACGGACTTCAGATTCGTGTTCAGCACCCCGAAATACCCCTTAGAGAGTAGGTTTGAAAGGATTAAACAGAGTTGATTTTCAGGACATTTTGATGAAAAATCGCGAAAATAACCATGAAGGAAGCGTTTTATCGGGAAACGGACTTCAGATTCGTGTTCAGCACCCCGAAATACCCCCTTAGAGAGTAGGTTTGAAAGCGATTAAACAGAGTTGATTTTCAGGACATTTTTATGAAAAATCGCGAAAATAACCATGAAGGAAGCGTTTTATCGGGAAACGGACTTCAGATTCGTGTTCAGCACCCCGAAATACCCCTTAGAGAGTAGGTTTGAAAGGATTAAACAGAGTTGATTTTCAGGACATTTTTATGAAAAATCGCGAAAATAACCATGAAGGAAGCGTTTTATCGGGAAACGGACTTCAGATTCGTGTTCAGCACCCCGAAATACCCCTTAGAGAGTAGGTTTGAAAGCGATTAAACAGAGTTGATTTTCAGGACATTTTTATGAAAAATCGCGAAAATAACCATGAAGGAAGCGTTTTATCGGGAAACGGACTTCAGATTCGTGTTCAGCACCCCGAAATACCCCTTAGAGAGTAGGTTTGAAAGGATTAAACAGAGTTGATTTTCAGGACATTTTTATGAAAAATCGCGAAAATAACCATGAAGGAAGCGTTTTATCGGGAAACGGACTTCAGATTCGTGTTCAGCACCCCGAAATACCCCTTAGAGAGTAGGTTTGAAAGCGATTAAACAGAGTTGATTTTCAGGACATTTTTATGAAAAATCGCGAAAATAACCATGAAGGAAGCGTTTTATCGGGAAACGGACTTCAGATTCGTGTTCAGCACCCCGAAATACCCCTTAGAGAGTAGGTTTGAAAGCGATTAAACAGAGTTGATTTTCAGGACATTTTTATGAAAAATCGCGAAAATAACCATGAAGGAAGCGTTTTATCGGGAAACGGACTTCAGATTCGTGTTCAGCACCCCGAAATACCCCTTAGAGAGTAGGTTTGAAAGCGATTAAACAGAGTTGATTTTCAGGACATTTTGATGAAAAATCGCGAAAATAACCATGAAGGAAGCGTTTTATCGGGAAACGGACTTCAGATTCGTGTTCAGCACCCCGAAATACCCCTTAGAGAGTAGGTTTGAAAGGGATTAAACAGAGTTGATTTTCAGGACATTTTGATGAAAAATCGCGAAAATAACCATGAAGGAAGCGTTTTATCGGGAAACGGACTTCAGATTCGTGTTCAGCACCCCGAAATACCCCTTAGAGAGTAGGTTTGAAAGGATTAAACAGAGTTGATTTTCAGGACATTTTTATGAAAAATCGCGAAAATAACCATGAAGGAAGCGTTTTATCGAAAAACGGACTTCAGATTCGTGTTCAGCACCCCGAAAAACCCCTTAGAGAGTAGGTTTGAAAGGGATTAAACAGAGTTGATTTTCAGGACATTTTGATGAAAAATCGCGAAAATAACCATGAAGGAAGCGTTTTATCGAAAAACGGACTTCAGATTCGTGCCGAAATACCCCTTAGAGAGTAGGTTTGAAAGGGATTAAACAGAGTTGATTTTCAGGACATTTTTATGAAAAATCGCGAAAATAACCATGAAGGAAGCGTTTTATCGGGAAACGGACTTCAGATTCGTGTTCAGCACCCCGAAATACCCCTTAGAGAGTAGGTTTGAAAGGGATTAAACAGAGTTGATTTTCAGGACATTTTTATGAAAAATCGCGAAAATAACCATGAAGGAAGCGTTTTATCCGGAAACGGACTTCATGAAGGAAGCGTTTTATCGGGAAACGGACTTCAGATTCGTGTTCAGCACCCCGAAATACCCCTTAGAGAGTAGGTTTGAAAGGGATTAAACAGAGTTGATTTTCAGGACATTTTTATGAAAAATCGCGAAAATAACCATGAAGGAAGCGTTTTATCGGGAAACGGACTTCAGATTCGTGTTCAGCACCCCGAAATACCCCTTAGAGAGTAGGTTTGAAAGGGATTAAACAGAGTTGATTTTCAGGACATTTTTATGAAAAATCGCGAAAATAACCATGAAGGAAGCGTTTTATCGGGAAACGGACTTCAGATTCGTGTTCAGCACCCCGAAATACCCCTTAGAGAGTAGGTTTGAAAGGGATTAAACAGAGTTGATTTTCAGGACATTTTTATGAAAAATCGCGAAAATAACCATGAAGGAAGCGTTTTATCGGGAAACGGACTTCAGATTCGTGTTCAGCACCCCGAAATACCCCTTAGAGAGTAGGTTTGAAAGGGATTAAACAGAGTTGATTTTCAGGACATTTTTATGAAAAATCGCGAAAATAACCATGAAGGAAGCGTTTTATCGGGAAACGGACTTCAGATTCGTGTTCAGCACCCCGAAATACCCCTTAGAGAGTAGGTTTGAAAGGGATTAAACAGAGTTGATTTTCAGGACATTTTTATGAAAAATCGCGAAAATAACCATGAAGGAAGCGTTTTATCGGGAAACGGACTTCAGATTCGTGTTCAGCACCCCGAAATACCCCTTAGAGAGTAGGTTTGAAAGGGATTAAACAGAGTTGATTTTCAGGACATTTTTATGAAAAATCGCGAAAATAACCATGAAGGAAGCGTTTTATCGGGAAACGGACTTCAGATTCGTGTTCAGCACCCCGAAATACCCCTTAGAGAGTAGGTTTGAAAGGGATTAAACAGAGTTGATTTTCAGGACATTTTTATGAAAAATCGCGAAAATAACCATGAAGGAAGCGTTTTATCGGGAAACGGACTTCAGATTCGTGTTCAGCACCCCGAAATACCCCTTAGAGAGTAGGTTTGAAAGGGATTAAACAGAGTTGATTTTCAGGACATTTTTATGAAAAATCGCGAAAATAACCATGAAGGAAGCGTTTTATCGGGAAACGGACTTCAGATTCGTGTTCAGCACCCCGAAATACCCCTTAGAGAGTAGGTTTGAAAGGGATTACCCGAAATACCCCTTAGAGAGTAGGTTTGAAAGGGATTAAACAGAGTTGATTTTCAGGACATTTTTATGAAAAATCGCGAAAATAACCATGAAGGAAGCGTTTTATCGGGAAACGGACTTCAGATTCGTGTTCAGCACCCCGAAATACCCCTTAGAGAGTAGGTTTGAAAGGGATTAAACAGAGTTGATTTTCAGGACATTTTTATGAAAAATCGCGAAAATAACCATGAAGGAAGCGTTTTATCGGGAAACGGACTTCAGATTCGTGTTCAGCACCCCGAAATACCCCTTAGAGAGTAGGTTTGAAAGGGATTAAACAGAGTTGATTTTCAGGACATTTTTATGAAAAATCGCGAAAATAACCATGAAGGAAGCGTTTTATCGGGAAACGGACTTCAGATTCGTGTTCAGCACCCCGAAATACCCCTTAGAGAGTAGGTTTGAAAGGGATTAAACAGAGTTGATTTTCAGGACATTTTTATGAAAAATCGCGAAAATAACCATGAAGGAAGCGTTTTATCGGGAAACGGACTTCAGATTCGTGTTCAGCACCCCGAAATACCCCTTAGAGAGTAGGTTTGAAAGGGATTAAACAGAGTTGATTTTCAGGACATTTTTATGAAAAATCGCGAAAATAACCATGAAGGAAGCGTTTTATCGGGAAACGGACTTCAGATTCGTGTTCAGCACCCCGAAATACCCCTTAGAGAGTAGGTTTGAAAGGGATTAAACAGAGTTGATTTTCAGGACATTTTTATGAAAAATCGCGAAAATAACCATGAAGGAAGCGTTTTATCGGGAAACGGACTTCAGATTCGTGTTCAGCACCCCGAAATACCCCTTAGAGAGTAGGTTTGAAAGGGATTAAACAGAGTTGATTTTCAGGACATTTTTATGAAAAATCGCGAAAATAACCATGAAGGAAGCGTTTTATCGGGAAACGGACTTCAGATTCGTGTTCAGCACCCCGAAATACCCCTTAGAGAGTAGGTTTGAAAGGGATTAAACAGAGTTGATTTTCAGGACATTTTTATGAAAAATCGCGAAAATAACCATGAAGGAAGCGTTTTATCGGGAAACGGACTTCAGATTCGTGTTCAGCACCCCGAAATACCCCTTAGAGAGTAGGTTTGAAAGGGATTAAACAGAGTTGATTTTCAGGACATTTTTATGAAAAATCGCGAAAATAACCATGAAGGAAGCGTTTTATCGGGAAACGGACTTCAGATTCGTGTTCAGCACCCCGAAATACCCCTTAGAGAGTAGGTTTGAAAGGGATTAAACAGAGTTGATTTTCAGGACATTTTTATGAAAAATCGCGAAAATAACCATGAAGGAAGCGTTTTATCGGGAAACGGACTTCAGATTCGTGTTCAGCACCCCGAAATACCCCTTAGAGAGTAGGTTTGAAAGGGATTAAACAGAGTTGATTTTCAGGACATTTTTATGAAAAATCGCGAAAATAACCATGAAGGAAGCGTTTTATCGGGAAACGGACTTCAGATTCGTGTTCAGCACCCCGAAATACCCCTTAGAGAGTAGGTTTGAAAGGGATTAAACAGAGTTGATTTTCAGGACATTTTTATGAAAAATCGCGAAAATAACCATGAAGGAAGCGTTTTATCGGGAAACGGACTTCAGATTCGTGTTCAGCACCCCGAAATACCCCTTAGAGAGTAGGTTTGAAAGGGATTAAACAGAGTTGATTTTCAGGACATTTTTATGAAAAATCGCGAAAATAACCATGAAGGAAGCGTTTTATCGGGAAACGGACTTCAGATTCGTGTTCAGCACCCCGAAATACCCCTTAGAGAGTAGGTTTGAAAGGGATTAAACAGAGTTGATTTTCAGGACATTTTTATGAAAAATCGCGAAAATAACCATGAAGGAAGCGTTTTATCGGGAAACGGACTTCAGATTCGTGTTCAGCACCCCGAAATACCCCTTAGAGAGTAGGTTTGAAAGGGATTAAACAGAGTTGATTTTCAGGACATTTTTATGAAAAATCGCGAAAATAACCATGAAGGAAGCGTTTTATCGGGAAACGGACTTCAGATTCGTGTTCAGCACCCCGAAATACCCCTTAGAGTAGGTTTGAAAGGGATTAAACAGAGTTGATTTTCAGGACATTTTTATGAAAAATCGCGAAAATAACCATGAAGGAAGCGTTTTATCGGGAAACGGACTTCAGATTCGTGTTCAGCACCCCGAAATACCCCTTAGAGAGTAGGTTTGAAAGGATTAAACAGAGTTGATTTTCAGGACATTTTTATGAAAAATCGCGAAAATAACCATGAAGGAAGCGTTTTATCGGGAAACGGACTTCAGATTCGTGTTCAGCACCCCGAAATACCCCTTAGAGAGTAGGTTTGAAAGGGATTAAACAGAGTTGATTTTCAGGACATTTTTATGAAAAATCGCGAAAATAACCATGAAGGAAGCGTTTTATCGGGAAACGGACTTCAGATTCGTGTTCAGCACCCCGAAATACCCCTTAGAGAGTAGGTTTGAAAGGGATTAAACAGAGTTGATTTTCAGGACATTTTGATGAAAAATCGCGAAAATAACCATGAAGGAAGCGTTTTATCGGGAAACGGACTTCAGATTCGTGTTCAGCACCCCGAAATACCCCTTAGAGAGTAGGTTTGAAAGGGATTAAACAGAGTTGATTTTCAGGACATTTTTATGAAAAATCGCGAAAATAACCATGAAGGAAGCGTTTTATCGGGAAACGGACTTCAGATTCGTGTTCAGCACACCGAAATACCCCTTAGAGAGTAGGTTTGAAAGGGATTAAACAGAGTTGA
>JAVIWC010000033.1:0-15259 GCA_031894815.1 Creontiades dilutus | reverse complement strand
TTACGGGAACCCGGGCTTTGGGAGAAAAACGGTGGTCTCACAGAAAAAACCAACTCTTTGAGTATTCAAACAACGCTTTTGATAAAAAAACATCCTTTTTGAACCATTTTTCTTTACCGTTAGAAACCTGTGATTCCAGAAACATTTTCCTGGGAAGTGGGAGTTACAAAACCTGTTCATTATAAGGAAGAGAAAAAGTTGTTGGTTTTGAAAAGCATTTATACTCAAAATTTGATCTTTGGACTAACGTTCTAAAGTCAAAATAAATTGAAATGTTTTTTTTTTTTCTGATTAAGAAGATGAGAAATATGCCCCACTCTCCAACGTTGTCCTCAAATTGAGTTTAGAGAACTTTCCGCCACTTCTTCTTAAAACAAATTTTTTAATAGACAACCAAGATACAATTTCTGACAAATTCATTTAATCAAACAACTACTGTTGTCCCAAAACTACAACTCACCATTGAATGAGAAGATGAAAGAACAATTAGCTAGCAACAGGACAGAAAACTAGCTGTTGAACAGCTAGAGAAGCAGAAAATAGCTACAGAACAGCTAGTGGACTTTCTGGAGGTCTTGGTAGCTATGGAACAAGAGACTATTAGCAGAACAACTGCAGCACAAGAAACTATATACAAAACAGGAAACTATCTGCAGAACAGCTGCAGAATGAGAAACTAGCGACAGAACAAGATGATAGATACAGAACAGCTAGAGGACAGGAAACTAACAGCAGAACAGCTAAAGAAGTATGAACTAGCTGCTGAACAGGTAGAGAACAGGGAACTAACAGCAGAAAGGCTAGAGAACAAGAAACTAGCTGGAATCTAGGAATGGAAATAAAATTCAACTTGAAATATTATCAACAATTCAAACATAAAATGAAGGGAGCCAAATTAGGATTGTGTAGTATCTGGAACAAGCTCTTTCAAGATAATGACATCCCTATATCTAGTAAATGGAGAGGGTACGATTCTACATTAGTCTCCAGTATATGTTATGGAAGCCAAGTTTGGGGACACCAAAACCACGACGCAATAGAAAAACGTCTGCCAAGTGGGTGTGGCACATAGCTTCCTCGTATCCTTCGTTCAATTATGCGAAGTAAATATTGAATTAGGGTAAATTTATTGTAATGCAGGAGCATAACTTGAGAAAATAAAGGTAGGCATGTTCAACTATTGAACAAACTATAAAATATATAGTTCGATCCAAGCTCGAGGCTAAAACTTAATTTTCTCTTTATTACTCACGAGGACCATCTTTACATCAGTCCGTACAATCCCTGAAAATTTCATCGAAATCAGTCATGAACTCCCGGAGTTATGCGTATAACAAGGATTTCACGTTTGCGGATGTGCAGAGGCTACTATTGATCCGGGGGTCATGAAACTTATAGCGGACCATCTACACATCAAACCGAACAATCCCTGAAAATTTCATTGAAATTGATCAAGAACTCCCGGAGTTATGCGCGTAACAAGGATTTCACGTTTGCGCATGCGCAGAGGCTACTATTCATCCGGGGGTCATGAAACCTATAGGGGACCATCTACACCCCAACCCGCACGATCCCTGAAAATTTCATCAAAATCGGACTGTAACTTCGTGTAGTTTTGCCCGTAACAAGGGTTTGCTGACAGATAGACAGACACACAGACAGACACGGTTTAAGAACGCGTTTGCTCGTTGAGGCTCTATTTGGCAAATATACGTATGATCAGGGAACTATTTTCGATGTGTTGGTTTTTTAAGTGTTGACTAAGGATAATTTTGAACTTGGTGCATGTTTGCACATTTGGAATAGTCTAGTTGGCAAATATGTTCAACTACGCAATATGTTCCTTTCAACACGGATAATGTTAAACTCAAAGGTTTTAAGCTACAATCACACTAGAGAATTTATAGGGCATTTAAAACTTTAAGAACGTACATGGTTCGAGAGAAAATAGGCGTTTTCAGACAAAGAAAAATTTTTGGTTTTTTCCACGACTTTGGTCTGAGAAAAGTCTGAAAGGAATCATTGCATGGGGCTTCCAAATGCGGCACCTACCTAATCCACCTATATGGTTAAGTTTTGTAGGAAAAATTTGGGTACTTACCGATGTTTTGCGTTTTCCCCGCATTCCGCTGAACCAACCCATGAAGATTCGAGTTCTGAATAGAGGGATGATGAAACACTTTTCGCGAAACACGGAAGGGAACCCGGAGACCGCCACCCCCGAACGCGGAACGAAGACTGGTCAGCCCGCCCCCCCGAACGGGACCTGGAAAAAGGTCGGACATCCGTTCTCCGATACGAGCAGGTAGGCGGAGGGACCCACAGGCGGTCGCCTCGGTGCCGTTCCTGTTTTCGATTCACACTCGGGTGCGGGGAACTCTAGGGTTGTTCCGATGGGGGGTCTTCCGATATTCATATCATAACGAATTAACCATCAACATCGACTCATCGATAATATCGCAACAAAATATCGATATCAGCAATATCGAGGATATTCCCAATTTTTTATGATTTACAATTATATGACAAAACTCTTGTATTCACGTGATTATATTACTACAATCTTAAACTGATTTTATAACGAATCATAATGTAGAAAATTGGGTAAATTGATATAAATTGGAAGCAATTTCATTCCTTTTTTAAAATTTGGTTGAAAACATTTTTTTTTAGTTTAGCTAATATAAGTTATCCAAAACAATCCCCGTGAATTTATAAAAAACAGAAAAAATTTTGGGACTTTTTTTAAAACTTTATATTCAAATGTCTGTTGGAATAGGCATAACTGAAAAAAAAAACCTTTTCACCCAAAGACAATATTTGCAAAATTTACATGCATACATGGGCAGAATGAAATTTTAGTTTCTTTTTTTAAAAAAAATGTATTTGGATCAAACTAATATCATTATTTAAATTGAAAACCCGAATTTTTTTTAAAAATAGCCTCAAAATAATGCAAATCGAAATCCGATTTTCACCTAAATCTTTCGATATGACGATAATATCGAAATCCTTATATCGATATAATATGAAAATATCGACATTTATTGAAAAGGACAATGGAACACCCTAGGAACGCAGATCACGTTCGGTGAGGGGCGCGTAGGTAGGGGTTTTTTACCGTTGAGTATCGATACTGGGCCCTTCAAAAATAAACGAGTATCGATACTTCAATTCCGATCGAAATATCGAATATCGAAATATCGGCAAATGTTTTCTCACTAGCTTAAAAAAATTTGGGTTTTTAAAATTTTTCTTTGGTCATTTTTTTACTAGTCAAAGAACTCCCCCAAAAAATTTTGGGGCCATTTCTCACTTTTAATGGAATCTGGAATGTAAAGGAATAGTGGCTTTTAAAACTAGACGGAAAAAAGGGGAAAAAAAAAGTAGGAAGTCAGCAGTGGAGGCTATAGCTACTGTTACTGTTACCTTACCTCTCAAAAGTTCAAAAATCAACACAAAATTATTTTCGGTTCTGTTTAAGTAGATAGGGTTCTTTTTGCTTCCTAGTCTACCAAGGGAAAGCATTTTTTTTTTCTTTCAAATTGAAAATTTTTCTGTCTCCCAAAAACAAAAATTCCACTCGCATTTTGCGTTTTAGACCTTTCTGAACAATTTTGGTTCCGTGTCTGTCTGTCAGCAAATCCCTTTTTACGGGGAAAACTACACGTTCGGACTTATTGGGTATATTTTATAGTTTGTTCAATAGTTGAACATGCCTACCTTTATTTTCTCGAGTTATGCTCCTGCATAACAATAAATTTACCCTACTTCAAAATTTACTTCACCTAATTGAACGAAGTTCTTTAGTCAATAATAATTTTCAATGATCTATAAAGTCATGTTTTGGATACGAGGAAGCTACCTATGTGCCACACCCACTTGGCAGACGTTTTTTGTTCACTTAAGATTTTGGTTTAGCATTTAAAAAAGTGGGTGTGGCACATAGCTTCCTCGTATCCATAACATGACTGTATAGATCATTGAAAATTATTATTGACTAAAGAACTTCGTTCAATTAGGCGAAGTAAATGTTGAATTAGGGTAAATTTATTGTTATGCAGGAGCATAACTTGAGAAAATAAAGGTAGGCATGTTCAACTATTGAACAAACTATAAAATATACCTAATAAGTCCGAACAATCCCTGAAAATTTCATCGAAATCGGTCAAGAACTCCCGGAGTTATGCTTGTAGCAAGGATTTCACGTTTGCGGATGCGCAGAGGCTACTATTGATCCGGGGTCATGAAACTCATAGGGGACCATCTACACATCAAACCGAACAATCCCTGAAAATTTCATCGAAATTGGTCAAGAACTCGGAGTTATGCTTGTAACAAGGATTTCACGTTCGCGCATGCGCAGAGGCTACTATTGATCCGGGGTCATGAAACTCATAGGGGACCATCTACACATCAAACCGAACAATCCCTGAAAATTTCATCGAAATTGGTCAAGAACTCCGGAGTTATGCGCGTAACAAGGATTTCACGTTTGCGCATGCGCAGAGGCTACTATTGATCCGGGGGTCATGAAACCTATAGGGGACCATCTACACCCCAACCCGCACAATCCCTGAAAATTTCATCAAAATCGGACAATAACTTCGTGTAGTTTTGCCCGTAACAAGGATTTGCTGACAGACAGACAGCCACACAGACAGACACACGGACACACAGACACACAGACACACAGACACACGGAATCAAAATCGTTCAGAAAGACCTATAGGGGACCATCTACCCAACAAACAGAAAATCTCTATATCCAAACTTTAGAAATAAATGCGTAGTTTTACCAGGCCAGTTACTAGCAGCAGGCCAGTTAGAGAACAACAAACTATCTACAAAACAGCTAGAGAACAAATAACCAGCTACAAACAAGAAAGTGTTACTGAGCGGTCTACAGGGCCAGAAAATAGCAACGGAGCAGCTTTTGGGACAAAACGCCTTGAAGGTCCAAACCAATGCTTCCGCCTTTGCAGGTACATATCGTCTTAACCCAACATTCTCCTTGATTCGACCATGGGACATCTGGTGCAAAGAAACCAATTCGAAAAAATCTAAGTTTATGGAAATGGAATTCACTTTGCAAAATTGATATATAAGAAACAATGATTTATAAAAAAAGGACGTTAATGGTCTAACAAAGAAGGTTCACCATGAACTTCTTGTGCCGAAAGGACTAACCAACCATTAACACCTATAGCAATACAACGGATGAATTTAAATTGTAAGATTCAATAAATTGTTCACCCAATTCAGTTCTTCTCGATCCTTCTAAAGTTTGTTCCTTAAAATTTTTTAAAACTATTAAGTATTTATTTGGTCCACTTTTCTGTTTCCATTTATTGCTTCCGAGTCTACTAAAGTAGCGGAAGCATTGTTTTCACTTTCGGAATGTGAAAATTTTTTTTTCTCCAAAATCAAAAATTCCACTCGCATTTTGCGTTTTAGACCTTTCTGAACAACTTTGGTTCCGTGTCTGTCTGTGTGTCTGTGTGTCTGTGTGTCTGTGTGTCTGTGTGTCTGTCTGTGTGTCTGTCTGTCTGTCAGCAAATCCTTGTTACGGGCAAAACTACACGAAGTTATTGTCCGATTTCGATGAAATTTTCAGGGATTGTGCGGGTTGGGGTGCAGATGGTCCCCTATAGGTTTCATGACCCCCGGATCAATAGTAGCCTCTGCGCATGCGCAAACGTGAAATCCTTGTTACGCGCATAACTCCGGGAGTTCTTGACCAATTTCGATGAAATTTTCAGGGATTGTTTGGTTTGATGTGTAGATTGGTCCCCTATGAGTTTCATGATCTCCGGATTAATAGTAGCCTCTGCGCATGCGCAAACGTGAAATCCTTGTTACGCGCATAACTCCGAGAGTTCTTGACCAATTTTGATGACATTTTCAGGGATTGTTCGGGTTGGGGTGTAGATGGTCCCCTTTAGGTTTCATGACCCCAGGATAAATAGTAGCCTCTGCGCATGCGCAAACGTGAAATCTTTGTTATGCGCATAACTGCGGGAGTTCTTGACCAATTTCAATGAAATTTTCAGGGATTGTGCGGGTTAGGGTATAGATGGTCCCCTATAGGTTTCATGACCCCCGGATCAATAATAGGCTCTGCGCATGCGCAAACGTGAAATCTTTGTTACGCGCATAACTCCGGGAGTTCTTGACCAATTTCGATGAAATTTTCAGGGATTGTGCGGGTTAGGGTATAGATGGTCCCCTATAGGTTTCATGACCCCCGGATCAATAGTAGCCTCTGCGCATGCGCAAACGTGAAATCTTTGTTATGCGCATAACTGCGGGAGTTCTCGACCAATTTCGATGACATTTTCAGGGATTGTTCGGGTTGGGGTGTAGATGGTCCCCTATTGGTTTCATGACCCCCGGATCAATAGTAGCCTCTGCGCATGCGCAAACGTGAAATCTTTGTTACGCGCATAACTCCGGGAGTTCTTGACCGATTTCGATGAAATTTTCAGGGATTTTTCGGACTTATTAGGTATACTTTATAGTTTGTTCAATAGTTGAACATGCCTACCTTTATTTTCTCAAGTTACGCTCCTGCATAACAATAAATTTACCCTAATTCAACATTTACTTCGCCTAATTGAACGAAGTTCATTAGTCAATAATAATTTTCAATGATCTATACAGTCATGTTATGGATACGAGGAAGCTATGTGCCACACCCACTTGGCAGAGGTTTTTTTTGTTAAGCTTGACGAAACAACATTTTTACAATATAATTCTTTTATCTTTCATGTGCGGTGAAATACCAGTCGTAGCAACAACCCACCAATACGTCAGCAACATTCAACATTCTGTTCTTAGATATAACTTCCCCTTTTCATATTTTTCTACGATAAAATTCTGAATAAATGCACTATTCGTGCATTTTCATACATATTGTTCAATAGCTGAGTAATCGACCTTGTTTTTATCTTGTTCCCCTTGAATTGGGCCTCACCACCAGGCACAAACGTTGCTGTAAAAAAACTCGAAAACTGGCAGGATCGTCATAACCCAGGAAAATACCCTCATTGATTAAATCTAGACGTTGAGCTTCTCGAGGGTTAGTCAGTGAAACAGGTTCATGCCTACGTTTCGTCCAATTTATTGCGCATCTTCAACAATATAAACAATACAGTACAGTACGTTTCAACTATATTTTAATGCAATGGGTCAAATACTAGTGTGATTACAATACATAACGATTAAACTGTTTCGTCAAAATAATTGAGCGAGAATACTACACTCGGAACTATAAAAATATTGATGCTGTTGAAGTGGAATGAACAAAAATACGCCAGCCGACAAATGCAGTAGGCAGGATTGTGTACATTTTATTGTCGCACATGGTGCTCATGTGTTCTTGTTGTCATTTAAATGATTAACCATAAATTTGAAGCATTATTTATAGGGTCTCCAATTTAGTTTCAGAGTTCTTCAAATTTGACACGAAATGTATTGTCCATTTTATGTATATGTCATTCAAATGATCTAGCTGTAGAACCATAGAGGTCTACTGTCCCGTTTTTTTGCCCTATCTATTGTCTCTCCTTCTCTAATCTACATGATCCCACTTCAATTGCATGCTGGCTTTCCTGATATTGTTTGTATGACTCCCACTGAGTTGAGCCACATCTGTTCTTAAATTGCAATTGAACCTTTCGAGGGACACAAAATGGAGTGGGTCGTGTCTGGGTAGTAACAAGTCTTTTTTTACAGTCTTCTGGCATTCGAAGAGGCCTTTCTTCGGTCCAAATGTTTTTTAAGAGGAAAAGGGATTAATTTTGCAACGGTTGAATTTCACGCCTAAGCCACGCAGAAGCCTTTTAGAATCGGGATCGGTGTTTCGCTCTCTCGGATCGTCGGCCCGTCTCTGTTCGGCATCAAAAGTGTTCTCCCTGCCGTCTTTGCAGACCATCGCCTCGCTCAGGAGGTCGTTGGTTGTTTGTTTGTGAGGAAATCATGCTCGTCCGAGTGTGTACCTTCCGAAGCCTTCCATCCTACCCTTTAGCGCCGGCCTTTAGTCCCAGCCCTTTAGACCTACGTAGTGAGCACGGCACGGAGTCTCACGGTAATCGGCCTTTTTGACGCAGGTGTTGAAACCTTTTTCGTAAGCGCTCGAGGCGGAGTGCTCCGCTTTGCTCCCTTCAAAATAACGATTTCGCTCGGCTACCCCATCCCCTGCCATGCATACGCCCGGGAGCTTCGCTGTCGGCTATTAGCAACATCTTCTTGGGGGCATATCTACCGTCCGCCCCAACACTCCCACACCAGTCTCATCCTAAACGTATAGAGGATGAAGAAGGTAATAAATAGAATAACGCAGATGCGTAGCTCTAGAGCGCTTTTTTTCTTCTTACCGACCCCGATGTTTCCTCATGCCGATTTATTTTATGGGTAGCAAGGAACCTGCCTTTATGCTGCTCCGGATTTACCTCACAAGGCTCGGGGGCCGCTAGTTTGTAGGGATGGGACATCGAGAGCAAAACATCGATGTCAACATCGAGAGCGAAACATCGATGTAGTAAAACCATCGTTGAGTGACCATCGATGTTTTCCGATGTCGATGTTGGAAACCACAAAACATCGATGTTAAATTCCATTATTTTTTAAACCAATCAAGGTAGGGAAAAGATTAAAAAAATATATGAAAAATGAGTTATAATTACCAATTAAAAGGGGGGGGGGGGGCTCCTCTTCTTCTTCCTCGTTTTCCACTTTTTAGATGTATCGATCCTCCATGGCTGACAACATTTGACGAAAAAGCGAACTTCCGTTTCTGACAGATGAACATCGATGTTGTGATGCTGTACCATCGATGTATCGATGACATCGGCGTTGCCTACATCGATGGTGGCAAAACATCGATGTTTAACATCGGACATCGGATATGAAACATCGATGTCCCATCCATACTAGTTTGCTTGGAGAAAAATCAGTGATTTCAGGTGACCCCTTCGTGCTACACCACTCGACATATATACAGGATATGTACAATCAGTACCGAGCCAATGGATATAGCTTCAAACTCTTGTACTGAGGGGATCGAAATCGGGGATGCTAAAGTAAAACGGTAACTTCAGAAAGCAACAACCGACAGAGATTTCTCACTTTGCCCAGAAACGGACGTACATAAGATTTTTAGAGTTGAGATGACCATTCAGAAAGTAAATCATATCGCAATGAGGCAAGCTATAAAACCAAGACCCTGGTTCGATGATATCAGAAATATGCCTCAAAGATTCTACTAAACCATTTCACGGCTTCGAACTGGACACTGCCTGACTCGATCGTATTTACTCCGCATTAATCCAACTGACGAGACGGACGAGCATATAACTGTCGCGCTTGTTCAAACAAGATGGTTATCTGGTTGATCTGGAAATAAATGAAATTTGGAAAGTTGAATGTAGTTTTCATTTGATATTTCCACCATGATTGAAAAACGGACTTCACCACGTGATTCAGTGTTAAAAAATACTGGACAGTCATGCGCGGTATGTAGGAGTTCCGAGAAACTCTGTTTGGCGAACAAAAATCAAGTTTGTGCATTCTCATTTGAAATGTGGAAGTTAGTGTAGACTGCGCACAATGCGCACGTGCGCAAAGTGCGCAAACATAATTTGTTGAATCCTCGTCAAAAATAATTGGACACGAATTTTTTGGATATTCAAACATACTGTTTGTGTTGAAAATGAAAGGAGTGTTGACATTAGGTGGAGTGGAGGTTGTACAACTGGACCCTCCCCCCCCCCCCCTTGCTAAAATCGTTATTTATGGACTGAACATAATTTTTTTTTAATCTGCATGTTTTCGCCCAAATGTGGGCCACAACACGCACCAACTTTTATCCCTTCAATTATTGAACGACGGTTAAAGGTTATTTACAACATTTTTTTTAGGATATTTTTTCAACTGTACCAATTTATTGAGCTCAAAAACTTCAAGCTCATCTCATCTTTTCTTGTGGACTGGTTTCTAAATAAATTTTGGTTGATCAAAACCGTTTTCTTAAAAATCAACTTGACAATTACTATGGTCCGTATATTTCGTCTAGCCGTGAAGAAAACATTTGGATTTGAAATGCCTTTGAAGAAAGGCGCTGCCAGAGTTTGTTCTTGTGTAACTTAGGAATCTATTAATTTATATTCAAGGACCATTTACTCTGTCAGCTGCAGGTTCATGAAACGGTGGGATAGTTGCATTGCTTTTTGGCTCGAAGAGGTTTTTTTTTTTTTTTGCTTTGATATATGCGTTCCGATGCTCTTGATAGTTTTCATGTTGCTTCCTCGTTATATACCAGTGGGCGGGATCTGTGGAGCTTTCGAGGTTCGTAGGTCTTTGCCTCAATGTCGTCGACCATATCCAAGAAGGTCTACCCTTTGACAACGCAGAAATTGCTACGATGATAGACGCTTGAGATGGATGTCGAGGGGAATTCTGGGTTGCCAACAACTTCACGTGGGTTTATCATAAGTGTACTTCCAGGAATCACCCGACAGCGATATGAGACTCGAGTCCAACCAGCCTAAAGAGTATGGGAATCCACCAAGTTGTTGAAGGATTATGACTCCGCATGAATAGGTACTACAGAAGGTTGTTGAATGTGAAGTTTTCACATATTCCATCAGCTTCCATTGATTCAGCGAACCGCTAAACTCTCCCCGCTTCGTATCCATTCCATCGTAGTTTAGTTGAGGCTCACGCGGCCTGAAATATTCTCCTAATCGAAGATTCAAGTTTCCACAACAATACCCGTCACACAATTTTCAAGTGTTTCATATTTTTGCAACCCGTCTCCTGAAGTGCACACTTTATTCAATATCACCATGAATAATTTTTAATTTTACAATACTTAATTATAATTTTCTGCTCGTGTGATCGACTTTCTAGGTTCTTTTTGAGGACCAAAAATGTAGCCTTTCACCGCCTTTACAGGCCACAAAACAATTGAAACTGGTTGTACCAAAATGTTGTCAACGAACTTCCAACAACTACACTAATTGTCAACAAGTTTCACTTGCCACAGTCAGAATGTTATTGGAGTAGGGAGTGGGAGTTGAAAAACCCGCACTGCTGCCTCCAGGGATAGTTTTTCCGGTAGAAATGACTGGGAAGGTCTAGTCAAAATCCAACCACCAGCGTTGGACCATCTTGAATAAGGGGTCAACAAAACAGAAGCAACTTCATAAACACCTTTCCAGCCAGTTCGGCCTACTTTTCAAAACATTGCAGGGAGTGAGGAAAAACCGTGTGACACTAAAATAATGGGCTGATAAGGCTACTTGATTTGATCAATATTTTTTTTCTGAAGCGGATATCCGTTGTAGATGGCAGGGGGTGCCCACGGGGGGGGCTGTCACGCAGACTGCGTCATTGAAACTCTTGGGGGGGGGGGGGGCTAAAGTTGATTGAAACAGTGCTTAACGTGACGACATGCAAAACTATATCACATCACTAGATACAACGTGAATAATAATGGTCCTAGTAATTTAAATATGGTTTGTTTTTCTATCTGAAAATTACTATGACAGTGCTCAAATATTGCCCGTGATCGCAAGTGTCCCAGTTTATGGTTTAATTCCTCCCAAAAAATAAACAACAGCCACTAACTCTGGCAAAACCAAGCACAATCCACAAGAAAGGGACTTTGATGGAAAGTCAGGGGGTGAAAGTGAAGATTTCCCAGAGAAAATTAAGAGTTTTAGGATCACTAAGGATTTTTGGAACCTTACAGCTGTTTGATGAATTTTCCTAGCTTTTGTGCTCTGAAAGTGGTTTACACAACTTTAGCAATTCCTATTTGTTCAGCGGAAAGAGCAATGAGTCGAGTTAAAATCATCAAAAACAGACTCAGATCAGCTATGGGAGACTCATGGTTGTCCAATCTAACGGTTCTAGCTGCAGAAAAAGATGTACTTGAGTTTATTTCTAATTAAGAAATAATTTAAAAAATTTCCGTTTACTCATGCCAAAGACGAAAACTTAGGGCGAAAAAAGGGCATGAACTTAGGGCCATAGGGAGAGGGGGGGGGGGTTTATATATTCAATTATCTTAGAAGGAGACTAGATAACTTGTAGATGGTCTCAGACTACAAATTTAAAATTTTTGCCTTCAAACTGTCAATGTTTTCATGTATTTTACGATATTATTAATATATGTTGTCGGGTCCACGGAAAGGAAGCGAGCGTCCAGTGTCCCCTCCACCTGGCTCAAGGCGGCCTTCCCCCGGGAAATTGAAGACGGCAGGAGTTCTCTTGAAGCAGCGAACTGCACAAAATTTATTCCGGAGAAAGCTGCGATAGAAATCAATTCGCTGTTGTTTCCTACCACATCCACGACTCCTAAGACGAATAGCCCCGTCGTAGTATCCAGTGCTCGAAACTGTCCCCTCGCGTTCGAAACAAGCTGTCGCCCCATCGTTCTCGACGTTAAGGTACCATATGAGGAGAGACTGTAGTTTACTGTTAATAAATAGATAATTAGGATTAAGACGAAGTTGTTAATTATAGTCTTTATTCAGCTTGATTGCCGACTGTTCCTTAAATACCTAATTGAATCAAACAACCCTAAACTAGCACATGGGGGGGGGGGGGGGCACAACTGGGGTGCCCACCATGTAAGGTGCACCCCAGTTGATGGTATGTTCTTTCATAGTGTAAGTGGATATAAGAGCCCAATAAATATTTTGCTGAGTAGTGATGACGGATGTTGTACACCTCTGGTTAGCGACAACTGTAGATAGTGAGAAATCCGTGTTTCGGTATTTTCTCTTGGGTCCTCCAGGGCAAAGCATTTACATATTTATCCATGGAACATGTACATCCACATAGGACAGACATTTCAAAAATTTACAAAACTGTATTCAGTTGATTTTGATGGTATTACTGACCAGTGACATAAATGTGACAGAAATTTCGAAATTAAGCATCATCACCAAGTTGGAACTTTGAGAACTCGCTACTGTAAGCTGGACATTCGCCCATCACATGTGTTGTGAAGGGATACAATATCTTTCTGCAATTCAGAGAGCGCATATGCAAATAACTTGGGTGACCTCTGCACGCTGGCGGACGAGAGTCGCCCGAAAATTGTTGTTCCTCTCTAAAATATGGTAGGTTGGCACTATTTCAAAGCCGCCACTATTACAGGGTCCAAAGTCCATTCACCGCTCTGGCGAGACGCTGCCCGGCAGTAACGCGTATACCTTCCGATGAGCTTTGTCCGTAACTTAGCCGAGGCGAAAGGCGGTTGATATGGCGCATTGCAGCTCGAAGCGCCCCCTCGCCTTGCCAAACTCATCACTCCCGCTAACTTCCGCGCTCCTCTCCGTCTTGTTGCCACCGACCGACGACCCTTCATCCTACACCTTCCCTCATCCTACCAAGTCTCATCCCATCCCATCCTACACCACCTCTCCGTCCTCATTATTCATTCGAGTTATCGAAACTACGGGTTATGAGCTGAATACATTAGTCTACCCTAACACCTACCTACGTTGATTACCCATAACATTACCAACTCACCTCGTTCTGTTCATTTCATAATTAATTCGCTATTCTTCAGTCTCAAGTTAATATTTAGTTTTCAACAATTTTAGCAAAAACTATTTTTTCAAAAATCGCGTTTTTCGCCATTAAAACGCTTTTTCTCGGCAATTTCCCAACATTTTTGCACCCTTGACCACATTTTCGGAATCTGCGTTAAATTTCCTATAAGATGAAGTTACTTTGATTTCCAAAACGCATCTTCCAAACACCGAAATTTTCAATCAAAGATGAACATTTTTCGCAAAGTGAAATTTTTCAAAAACTTGAAACGCTTGGCGTGACCACAAAAATAATTTTTTTCGTTGTCAAATTTGATAAAAACTTCTCCCACTTCTAAGCTTTCCAACGGCGTCTCAACCATTTAATTCTGATTGGAATTGACGGAGAAATTAAAGTTCGAATGCCAGAAAACGTGTAGTTCGTTTTAACGTAAGTTGGTAGGTGACGTACGATATGGGCCACAGAAACTGATTTTTCTCGATTTCAATTAATGTTTTCCGGCATTCAACCACAGGTTCGAATTGGGCGTTAAATTTCCTGTAAGAAGAGGTTCATTTTGTTTCCAAATTTTTTTTACACAGTTATCACAATTCTCACTTTTTAATTTTTTACGGTACCTGGTAAAAACATTTTGGAAACAAAATGAACCTCTTCTTACAGGAAATTTAACGCCCAATTCGAACCTGTGGTTGAATGCCGGAAAACATTAATTGAAAGCGAGAAAAATCAGTTTCTGTGGCCCATATCGTACGTCACCTACCAACTTACGTTAAAACGAACTACACGTTTTCTGGCATTCGAACTTTAATTTCTCCGTCAATTCCAATCAGAATTAAATGGTTGAGACGCCGTTGGAAAGCTTAGAAGTGGGAGAAGTTTTTATCAAATTTGACAACGAAAAAAAATTATTTTTGTGGTCACGCCAAGCGTTCCAAGTTTTTGAAAAATTTCACTTTGCGAAAAATGTTCATCTTTGATTGAAAATTTCGGTGTTTGGAAGATGCGTTTTGGAAATCAAAGTAACTTCATCTTATAGGAAATTTAACGCAGATTCCGAAAATGTGGTCAAATGTGCAAAAATGTTGGGAAATTGCCGAGAAAAAAGCGTTTTAATGGCAAAAACGCGATTTTTTGAAAAAACTCTTAAAAATAGCATATCTCAGCAACGGGTTGAGAAAAAATCGGCGAGTCTTCCGAAGTTGAAAACTACCTAGCGAGCGATGATATCGGACGCCGTATCAATCAGAATCGCGGACCCGCACAACACACTGGAGACCCCCCCCCCCCCCAACTTCCCTCTTCTCGCTTTTGGCCCGCGTGTCCTCCGCCTTCCGCACCGACGCCGCCCGACTAACTCGAATAATTTCGTTAAAAGTTCAGTTTGTGAAATGGATTTGATACACCAGACGAGAGAGGAAGTTTGACAACTTCAAACGATCCTGAAACGTTGATCCTACTTTGATTTTCTCAAGTGGATAATTTTCTAGGAAAATAAAGGTATTGCCATGGGTAGAGGTGATCGTATTCAAATTCATACATCAGGAAAAATGAATAACAATACAAACGCGTATATGAATATGAATGAAGCTGGTCGTCCTCTCGACAGAGAGGTGCGGATCCTAAAATGTTAATCCCACTCTAATTTTCCCAAGTAGGATCAGATCGCCACGACTTCCTTTAATGAGTTCAC